>PVKP010003356.1:0-109862 GCA_004027715.1 Plecturocebus donacophilus | reverse complement strand
TTTGCTATTGTAAATTGTTCATCTACAAATTCTAATTCTGTAAGATGGTGCCTGAGATTCTGCGTTTCTCACAAGCTTCCACATGATGCCCATGCTCTGCTCCCTGGACCACATTGTCAATAGCAAGGACACCCTCTGTCCCCATTTCCAAAATCAGAAACCCAACCATCCATTAAAATACAGGGCCAAGATCCCTGTACCCTTGAAACCTGTCTCATGTCTGTGGTTGAAAGCGTCATGTTCTCCCTGCACACCCAGGCCGAGGACTGGCTCCCCTCAGAGGGCACTGGTCACATACTGCTTGCATTAAGTGTGCTGTGATCATGGCTCACACTGAACTGGACTCAGAGTGCCTCTGAATTTATGTATCTTTAAAAAATCATTGACTGTTTGTACCACGTAGGCAGTATCAGTAGTGAGATGGAGGGCATTGGTTTGCCCAGCTGAGCTGGATCTTAATTCTCTATTTCTTTTCTACTGGGATCTTTCATTCACCAATATAATCTTAGAGTGATATTGACAAGCCTATGCTTTCAGGCTGTTGGAACTCTCTAAGTTTAAACTGAGAAGACAGCCAACAAATAGACTCTGGGCTTTAAGCCTTAGTATAATCTTTATAACTGGCAAATTTTGAGTCCATTGCAGCTGACCTTTACTTAGGGAAAAATCTCTTCTCATAACTCAGAAGACCTAGACATATGTTGAGGATCTTCTCAGTACCAGGCTCTGATTAGCAGCAGACACAAGATTCTCGTGGGCAGGAATCAGCTGATACTCATATCTAAATCCCCATTATCTAGAACACGTAGATGTACTCAATAAATTCTCAAATACTCACTATGCTGAGCCACATACATATGTTATTACTTTAAAAAAAATTCAGGAAAGCATTATAACATAGCCTCTGAGAATTTCTGTCTATTGAATCTCTCTTTTGAAAGTTTAGGATTAGATGGTTTCTAGGTGAGGAAGTTGGTGATTCCTTTTTACTGGACAGATGGGCACACAGACGCTCGGGGAGTTGATTAACCCCACCTTGACAGTTTTGCCGTCCTGGCTTTTCTTACAGTGGGTCTTGGAACATGTCCAATATATACTTAGACATACTTCTGTGGGAGAAAAGCTTTTACACTTCAGAAGCACACACACACACACACACACTCTCTCTCTCTCTCTCTCTCTCTTAATTTGAGGTTGAATTTTTCTGCCCTAATTAGCTGTGTCTTTGAGCTTCAAGAGCTAGTTTTACTGTGGTTATTAACGAGGCCAATCTCTGATCGCTGGCCTTTTTCAAAAGCATTCCAGCCTGCTAAAACAGTGGCCTTTCATGATTTACAAGTTTGGAATCTTTGAGAGTTTTCAACAATTAAAGTGCTAACTTTTCACACTCCCGTGGTCTCCAAACTTCTTAATCACAAAACCTTGAAAATGTGCTGGGGCAAGGGGAGTTTCTTGCCCCTGCAGGTTGCCTCCTGGACTCGGGAGGGTCCAGCAAGCTTGCTCAGTCCAGAAGGCATCATTTCCCAGAAGGATGTTGGCAGGAAGTCACTGGGGCTGCTCTTGAGCATGAAGCCTGTACTAACTTCGTGTGAAGTTACGGTACAGAGCAGGCGCTGTCAGATAGTGACTCCAAAGGCACAGGAGGAAACGCTCCCTTCAGCTTAACATGTCACTGTTTTCAAAGTGCTTGCAAACTTGACAGCTCCTTGATCTTTACAACAAGGCTGTGTGGTGCACAGACAAAATGCTATGATCAGTGAATGAGCTGAGGATCAGAGAGGTCAAACAACTTGCCTAAGGACACACAGTCAGTGCCAAAGGTGGGACTTACGGACTTTCTGGTTTCTTGTCCAAAGCTCATTCCAACAAGTGTGTCAACTCCTTTGGTTTAAGAATGTGCCTCTTCTTTGGTGAAAGAATTAAAGATGTTGGCTTAAGACTTCTTTACCATGATCAATGAACTGCATTCTACTTTCACAAGATATTTGTAGATCCTTTGGACAGCCTGTGACCTGATTTGATCTAACAATGAATCCTGTAAAAACATTCTTTCTTTATTTCTCTTTTTCTTTCTTTCTTTCTTTCTCTTTCTTTCTTTCTTTCTTTCTTTCTTTCTTTCTTTCTTTCTTTCTTTCTTCTTTCTTTCTTTCTTTCTTTCTCTTTCTTTCTTTCTTTCTTTCTTCTTTCTTTCTTTCTTTTCTTTTTCTTTCCTTCTTTCTTTTTCTCTTTCTCTCTCCTTCCTTTCTTCTCTCTCTCTTTTCTCTTTCTTTCTTTTCTTCTCTTTCTCTCTTTCTTTCCTTTCTTTCGAGAAGGGTCTCACTCTGTTGCCTAGGCTGGAGTGCAGTGCTGTGATCTCTCAGCTCACTGCAGCCTCTGTCTCCCAGGTTTAAGCACTTCTCTCATCTCAACCTCCTGAGCAGCTGGGATTACAGGTGTACCACCATGCCCAGCTAATTTTTATATTTTTAGTAGAGATGGGGTTTCACCATGTTGGCCAGGTCCCGAACTTCTGACCTCAGGTGATCCACCCACTTCAGCCTCCCAAAGTGCTGGAATTACAGACATGAGCCATTGCACCTAGCTAAAAGCATCTTTTCCTAATATTTTATTTCATTAGTTATTTCTAATGATTAGAAAAAAAGTAGTAAAATACACAGCGTTCATTACAGCTATTTCTGTCAACAATGGAAAGCAGGCATAAATGCAATTTTGACACATAATGTCTAGAATAAATAAGCACAGTATGCAGTTTAATTATTTACATAATAGCTACATGATAATGTGTGTCACAATTTAATTTCAAATGTGATTCACTCTACCATTTCTTTTTTTATTCCTCCTGCCAAACAATGAAAATATTTATTAAAGGATATTTGAAACCTTTCCCAAAGACTAAGTAAACAAGCAGAAAAAAGCCACAAAAAGGGAGTGAAATAGCACGCAAATATTTTGACTTGAAGGCTAATAGTTTTGCATTTTAATTGCTTTTTTCAGCTTTTTCTTTAAAAATAATATATTTATATAATATTTTAACATTTAGGAAATACTTTTAAATACTTTTGCATATATTTATCTTGTTTCATCCTTAAAATACACGTGTGAAGTAAACAGGGTGAATACATTTTTCACAAATACCTATTTTCTTTCTTTTTTTTTTTTTCAAGATGGAGTCTTGCTCTGTTGCCCAGGCTGGAGTGCAGTGGTGTGATCTTGGCTCACTGCAACCTCTACCTCCCGGCCTCAAGCGATTCTCCTGTTTTAACCTCCAGAGTAACTGGGATTACAGGTGCACACCACCATTTCCAGCTAAGTTTTGTATTTTTAGTAGAGATAAGATTTCACCATGTTGGTCAGACTGGTCTTGAACTCCTGACTTCAAGTGATTCTCCTGCCTTGGCCTTCCAAAGTGTTGGGACTATAGGCGTGAGCCACCGCGCTTGACCTCTTTTTTTATAGGTGAAGAATCAGAGGGAGGGTGAGGCTTGGCAAGCCCCAAACAGTGTCTTCTAATATATAGTTTCATATTCATTTTACAGTTTTACCCACTTTACCCATCATTGGAAATGGAGAGGGGTGTATACATTTGTGTTGCTAGGTGCAGCTGAGTGTCTTTTACAAGGTACCTAATGCATGATCAAGATTCAAAAATAGTATATTAAGACTTTTAAAAAATCCTTATATTATTATTTATTTATTAAATTACATTTCCAATATTTTTAAGTCCTTTAATCTCTTTGGAATGGCTTGTAGATGCTACTAACATTCTTTTTTTAATTAGGCATATAAATATGACACATCTAAGAAAAGTTCCTAACTCAATTGTCTTGTTTCTGAAACTTTTAACAAAGCCCTTTTTTTTTCACAGAGAAAACCTATTGCTAGTTAGCATTGAAAATGATGTATTTTGTGTTATGGCATTATGTTATGAAAATGTAGACAATAAAAAGAAGTGAGTATGTCTCAGCAGTAGGACTCTCAGGCTACGTAAGGAATGTATGATTTGGTATATTTGATTAGCCATTGCTGTGTGGATTTTTAGTGATCTGAAATAAGACATGTGAAGATCTGTATTCTGCAAAGTGTACAAGTACTGTTTTCTTACTATGACCATAGTCATTGGTACCTACCAAGTTCTTGGTGTACTTGGAGAGGTCTCGTTCACTAACTAAAGTGTGTTGCTCCTGAAGTGCAGAAGATAATGTCCCCAGCCCTTGAACTTGAATTTTCAACTTCCCCTCAAATCTATCTTTCAACAGATCTTCATGTCTACCCACTTCTAACCATGCCCATTTGGTCTAAGTCTCCACGTCTCTTGCCCAAGTGCTACAAATATTTATGTCTCCCCAAAATTCAGATGTTGAAATTCTACCCTCTAAGGTGATGGAATTGGAAGGTGGGGTCTTTGGGGAGGTGAGAAGGTCATGAGAGTGAAGTCCTCATGAATGGGATTAGTGCCCTTACAAAGGAGATCTCTCACACCGGGTGGGGACAGGCAAGAAGGCAGCCTCTGTGAACCAGGAAACGGGTCATTACCACACACTGGGTCTACCAGCGCCATGATCTTGGAATTCCCAGACTCTGGAACTGTGAGAAGTAAATTCCTGTTGTTCATAAGCCACCCGGTCTATGGCATTTTGTTACAGCAGCCTGCATGGACTAAGACACCAGGAAATGGAGCAGCCTCCTGCAGAGCCCACCTGCTTTCCCTGTTGCTCTGGACAACCCGTTCTCCACACAGTAGTCAGAGCAATCTTTGACATCACACCCTTGCTTAAAACCTGACAGTGATCCCCATCCCCTTTAGGAAAAAACCCAACTCTGACTGTGGCTGAGAGAGTTCCATGCGGTGGAGCCTCTGCACACCTCACCATGCTCAGCTCCCGCCCCTTGACTCTGGACATACTGTCCTCTGGCTGCTGGCTGGCTCGCTGCTTCTGGGCACACCATTCCATCCTGCCCGGCACCTGCAATGGCCTTATATGACCTGTCCCTAGATCTCTGTACGGCTGGATCCTCCTGATCCTTCGGATCTGTGCAGCCTTCTCAGAGTGGCCTTCCCTGACCACACTGTCAGAGGCATCCCCTTGTCTCTTCTTGTCCCCGGCACTCTTGCCAGATTAACCCGTCCTATCCTGCCACCCAGCACAAATCTCCTTTGGAAGAATACCTTCTGCTGGGCGTGAAGGCTCACGCTTATAATCCCAACACTTTGGGAGGCTAAGGTGGGTGGATCACCTGAGGTCAGGAGTTCGAGACCAGCCTGACCCACATGGTAAAATCCCATTTCTACTGACAATACAAAAGTTAGCCAAGCTTGGTTGCAGGCACCTGTAGTCTCAACTACTTGGGAGGCTGAGACAGGAGAATTGCTTAAACCAAGCGGGGAGAGGTTGCAGTGAGCCTAGATCATGCCACTGTGCTCCATTCTGGGTGGCAGAGTGAGACTTCAGTTCAAAAAAAAAAAAAAAAGAGAGAGAGAGAAAGAAAAATACCTTCTTCATTGTCTTTTTTGCTCTCACAAGAATGTAAGCTCTGAAAAAGCAAGAATATTTTATTCACTTTGCTGTCACCAGTACTTGAAACAGAGTCTAGTGTGAGATGTTCAGTAAATGTTTGTGACTCCGTGAAACATGGATAAATATAGGCGTGAAGACAAGGCACATTTACTGAACGTCTATTATACTGGGCCCTCTCTGATCTTCCTCATCTGTAATCTTCCAACAATACTAGGTAGTGTCAGCTCACTGGGCACAGGGAAGTAAACTGAGTCTCAGAGAAGCTTACTCATGTGTATAACGATTTGCAATTCTTTTTTTTTTTTTTTCTCTAGACAGAGTTTTGCTCTTGTTGTCCAGGCTGAAGCCCAGGCTGGAGTGCAATGGCACGATCTTGGCTCACCACAACCTCCACCTCCTGGGTTCAAGTGATTCTCCTGCCTCAGCCTCTCAAGTACCTGCAATTACAGGCATATGCCACCACACCCAGCTAATTCTGTAGTTTTAGTAGAGACAGGGTTTTTCTATGTTAGTCAGGCTGGTCTCGAACTCCTGACCTCGTGATCCACCTGCCTTGGCCTCCCAAAGAACTGGGATTACAGGTGTGTGCCTCCACTCCTGGCCAAGACTTGCAATTCTTCTTCTTTTTTTTTTCTTTCTTTTTTATTGAGTTATTTTTTTGAGAATGGGATCTCGCTATATTGCCCAGGCAGGTCTCGAACTCCTGGGCTCAAGCTATCCTCCTGCCTCTGCCTCCATAAGAGCTGGGATTACAGGCGTGAGCCACAGCGCCTGGCCCAAGATTGCAATTCTTAACAGACCCACGATGGCACATTGACTTGAGCTGCATTCCAAGGTTGGGGTTCTTCCACTGCACTGTGCAGCAAATGGCAGCGGGGCAGCTGGCACCTTTCTTCCTTAGTAGCATGGATCAGTTAGAACTCATTAATGGAGGAATGTATGTAAACATAAAGTGTAACTATAGTATCTGTGAGAGGGCCACCAAGAGCTCATAATACGAACAAACCATAAGGATAAAAACGTTTCAAATGTGACAATGCAGTCAGTCTCCTTGGCTGGCTCATTTGGTATGTGCCACTGGCTCTTAGTAATTTTGGGGGTTAGGATAATACTCATAGTTGTAATCCCAGCTATTTGGGAGGCCCAGGTGGGAGGATTGCTTGAGCAAAGGAGTTCCAGGCTGCAGTGAGCTATGATCATGCTACTATTGCACCCCAGCCTGGATAACAGAATGAGACCCTGTCTCTAAAAGAACTCAGCCAGCCAGCCAACCAACCAACAAAACTTATAATTATGGGTTAGAATGAAGAAGAGCAAATCCTCTTTCTGCCATCACAGCTTTTCTAACACTACCTGCTCAGCAACCATTCGGCTCTTGCTGTGTCCACCCCATTTCTCTTACTAGGCAAGGAATTCCCAAGGCCAGGGGCTGGGCTGAATATCCAGGCCGGTCCCCCAGCCTGTCTACCCCCAGAGGCTGACATGCATAAGTATACGATATGGTTGTGGAATGACTCGATGACATTTTATCCTGTCTCTAATTTCTTTGGAAATCAGAAAGGAGCCTGTGGTTCTTGTCATTTCTTTAAGAATGGACTTCATTTGAATTGGGAGACAGCCCGTTGTGGGCTAGATGACCCTGTGAGGATAGCCCTTAGTAAACCACTTCAATAAATATTATGTTTTCCAATGACACCCTAGCCTGAACCAAAATCATTCTTCCCATTGCCAAATGGTGAGTGCACCAAAAGTGGATCCTGACAAAGGTGGTGTCCAAACCTAGGACTTACAAGCTATAGCATGAAGCTCCTTGCAAACCCTAGGTATGGCAAACCTTAGGTATGGCTCTTAGCCTGTGGTTATATTGTCAGCTTGCAAATCCTAGGTATGGTGAAACACGAGGTCTGATGAAAATTCACACCTAGTGTTACGGGTTGATGTGTGTCCCCAAAAAGATATGTTGAAGCCCCAACCCCCAGGACCTCAGAATACAATATTATTTGGGAATAAGTTATTGCCAATGTCATTAGTTACATTAACATGAGGTCACACTGGAGCAGGGTGGTCCCTAATGCAATATGACTGTTGTCTGTCTCAGAAGAGGAAAAGGTGGGAACGGAAATACACAGGGAGAATGGCCCTGTGACGACAGAAGCAGAAATTGGAGTTACGCTGCCTAACCCAAGGAATGCCTGTGCCGCCAAAAACTGGAAGGGGCAAGGAAGAATCCTGCCCTAGAGGCTCTGAAATGAACAAAGACCTTGATTCGAACTTTTAGCCTTCAGACAGAAGGTAAAAGAACTATGAGACAATGAATTACTGTTGTTTTAAACCACCCAGTTTTATTACAGCAGCCCTAGAAAATGAACATACCTAAAAATAAAAACAGGGATAAATCCCACCACTGGCTAGACTGACTCTTCGAGGCAACCCAGGTAATCCACAGGAAATAAATGAGCATGTCAGAGAAAAGAGAAACAAAGAAGGAAGGACCCATCTATCTGCAGATCCCCATGTCCAGTGTGCTGAAAGAAGAGTCATTCCAGGCCTGGCACAGTGGCTGACGCCTGTAATCCCAGCACTTTGGGAGGCCAAGGCAGGTGGATCATGAAGTCGAGAGTTCGAGACCAGCCTGGCCAACACGGAGAAATCCTGTCTCTACAAAGAATACAAAAATTAGCCAGGCATGGTGGCACGTGCCTGTAGTCCCAGCTACTTAGGAGGCAGAGGCAGGAGAATCGCTTGAACCCAGAAGGCAGAGGTTGTGGTGAGCCCAGATCATGCCACTGCACTCCAGCCTTGGCAACAGAGCGAGATTCTACCTCAAAAAAATAGAAGAGTGATTGCTGAGTGATATTCCTAGGTTGAGAAACTGGAGAATCACAAAGAGTGTAACACAGTTTTCTATGGGAGTGGAACTCATTGGTGAAAGCTCACTGGAGTTTGTGCCCAGAATAGCTTCTCCATCTTCCTCCAAATACCAGAACTCTGTGCAGATTTGTTCATGTTTGATACTATCCTCCCTGCCCACTCACTTGCCAACTCTCTCCAGTCTGGTCCCAACCTCCATCATGCCTCCAACTCATGCAAATCATTATTCCAAAGCACATTTTTGGTCGTCTTCCTACTTGATGTTTTAACTTCATTAACCATAATCGCCTTCTCAAAGGCCTCTCTTTCCTGGGCTGCCTTACCTGTCTGAGCATTCTTCTGTGATGTCTTCAGACTTTATTCTTAAATGCTGAGCTCCTTGACTTCATCCCGGGTCCCTTTTCACCTTCCTACTAGGTCATCTCCACACTCGACTCCAGGCACCGTTTAGACATGACAAGTCCTTAGGTTTCAAGACCCATATGTTCAGTCACTCATGTGACACCTCCACTGGGGTGTCACAAAAGCTTCTGAAGCTCAACAAATCCAACACAGAACTCAGCAATGTTTTCCTTAACTCTGGTCTTCCTTGGGGGTTTACTACCTCAGTGAATGTCTTCATCATCCACTTAAATTTGAAAGCCTTAAACCTTAAGTTCATGTCCAATACCCTTGTTTACTTCCTTCTCTCCATCTTTTTCATTCAGTCGAAAAATCCCATTATTTCGATCTCTCTCTCTCTCCCTCTCTTTTTTTTTTTTTTTTTTTGAGACAGGGTCTCACTCTGTTGCTTAGGCTGGAATGTAGTGGTGCCATCATAGCTAACTGCTACCTTGATCTCCTGGGCTTAAGTGATCTTTCCACCTCAGCCTCCTAAGTAGCTGGGACTACAGGCATGCATCACTGCACCTGGGTGATTTTTAAAAAATTTATTTTATGTAAAGACAGGGTCTCACTATATTGCTGAGGCTGGTCTCAAACTCCTAGGCTCAAGCAATTCTCCTACTTTGGCCTCCTAAAGTGCTGGGATTATAAACATGAGCCACTGCACCTGGCCTTGATTTATTTCTTATCTCTGGAATTTGTGTTCTTATCTCTAACTTCCCTACCTTCACTCTTATTCAAATTACTTTTACCTATCTCCTGCCCTCCCATCTCCAAATCCATTTTGTACATAACTAGCCCTAGCGGTCTTTTAAGAACATAGGTATTTTTAAGTCACTCCTCAGCCCAACTCCCTTCAGTGATGGTTCATGTTTAGAGTAGTATCAAATTATTTACATATACCATGAGACCTTCCTAATCTGGCCCCTTGAGCTCATCCAGTTTCCTTCCACCACTGATTTTCTTCTCAATGCTGGCTTCCTCATGGTGCCAAAATGGCTGCAGAGGTCTTTTAGGCTTTATATTCAACCATCTAGCAGTCTGTCCAGCAAGAGAGTGACAGTGGCTTTTAGTAGACCCCTTAAAAGAGTATTGACCTCAGTGTCCCCTTCTCCTTCTCAAGAAACTATGGCAAATCTCCCTTTAGGTCTCATTGCTATGTATGGCCAATTCCTGAACTAATATAATACTCTGGCTGAGGAAATGCAATCCCTCCACCACATTGGGCCTAAATTATTTGAATGAATGGCTGGTGCATGGAGAATAAGGTTATCCTGATTGGATTAAAAATAACCAGCATCCCCTCCTGGACTGAAGGATAAGGTGAATTCCTTTTTTCTTCCCCTATCACCACACAAAACTCAACCATCTGGCTTCTCCAGCCTTGAGGGTGGGGTAGAAGGAATGCAGAGGAAGTCACAGTATTCAGTGCTTCTGGACTGATCTCCTTCTCCTTTGTTTCTAGATAACTCCTTACTCATTGCCCAAAGCTCAGCACAAACATTGCTTACTCAGGGAAATCTTCCCTGAACTATTCTCAACACTCGCTCCCATCACCAGTTACACGCTGGACCTCTCTATTATATACTGACAGACCTCCCTTTGCAATACCTACCACCACTGTTGTGGGTAATTGATTGTGAAATTACTGTGATGTCTCTATTTGCCCCACCCACATCATGGAATGCAAGCTCCGGGAGGGCAGGGCCATTCCTGCCTTCTTCATGGCCTTGAGCTAGTAGCATTTGAAACATCATGGGTGCTCATTTAAAAAGCATTGAAAAACCAATCAAAACAATGTATAAAATGTATAGATTACTGACATGTATAAACAGCAAACCCTTCCCTTGTCGTATCCCTATCCAAAGATCACCAATGCCAACAATTCCCCAAATTTCATCCAGTCCTTTTTTTCTGTGAATATTTATTTTTGCATGATTGGGCTTATAATGCATGTATAATTTTGTATTCTGGGGCCAGGTGCGGTGGCTCACACCTGTAATCCCAGCACTTTGGGAGGCTGAGGTGGGCAGATCACCTGAGGTGAGGAGTTTGAGATCAGCCTGGCCAACATGATAAAACCTGGTCTCTACTAAAAATACAAAACTTAGCTGGGTGTGATGGCTGACACCTGTAATCCCAAGCTATTCAGGAGGCTGAGGCAGGAGAATCATTTGAACCTGGGAGGCAAAGGTTGCAGTGAGCAGAAATCGTGGTGCCATTGCACTCCAGCCTGGAAGATAAGAGTGAAACTCTATCTCAAAAAAGAGAATTTTATTTTATTCTGGGTTTTTAAAGATTGACGTCATTAACACTGATATATTTATAGAACCATTTCCATATTAATGGACTTATGCAATCTCCTGTCAATTTGAGTGTGTATGTGTGTGTGTATTTTTGCTTATAAAAAGCACTGTAATGAACATCTTTTTGCATAATACATCTGTGTTTCAGGCTAGACATATTCTTGAAGTGGAATTATAAGAACAAAGGGTGTAATGTATTTTAAACTCTTTCTGTATAAGACACTAGTCATGCTAGTGGTGCACGAAGCACATGCTCTATTTTAAGCTAGAACATGAACCCAACATCTACTTGCAAAACAAATCAAAACTGTTCTTCAAGAGTAATATTTATTTTTAATCTCTGTCCAAGAGTAATGATATTCTAAAAAAAAAAATCCTTTGTGTTTGGTTACTATCAAATTAATTACCTGGTTATGCAAATCTGAGATTATTCATTTTGAGATTCACTGGGATTATTGGAAGATACATGATACTAACTTGTTATAATCATGCTAAAAATATAGTTTTTTGGTTTTGGCTTCTGTCTTTTAAAAAACGATTTTTCCTTTTCCTTGCCACTTGTAAACCCCCATACTTCCTCACCCTGCCTTTTAATTTGTTCCCTCTTCCTTTCCTTCCACCCACTGTGATAAAGTGTGAAGTCCCGACACCACAGGCATTTGGTTGCATTCTGACTGAGAGAAAGTTTGGTATTGTTTCACAAAAGAGATACAAGCAGATCTTTACTCAAAACAGATTAGCAATCTGTGGGGCTCTGGATGACAGCTTTTTTTTCCCTTTTGTTTTTCCTTTCCATCCCCAGCCAAGTGAACCCACAAAATTGTCCTCAGCTTCCTTCTCATCTCCTCTCAGCAGAGCTGCAGGACTTGTAGTTGGATGCAGAATAATTGTTTTGTGCAGTAAAACTTCCAAAAGATGCATCCTCCATATTGTAGAAAAGTCATTCATCCACTCATTCTTCCAGCAATGTTTAGTATGTGTGTGTTATCTGCCAGGGCCCATGTGGGGCACTGGAGAGACAGTTAGGAAAGATCCGTGTCTACCCTCAGGGAGCCTGCAAACTAGTGGGAAGTGAGTAAGGCGCATCGTTAAGAATGACCTCAAACGAGGAAGGATGCCGTCAGAGGGCTGACAGCAGGGTGAGAGCAGGAGGAGGAGGCTCCTGCAGAAGGTCTCGGAGGCTGTGCCATTCACAGTCATGCAGTCCTGTCCTTTGATATCAGGCCACATGCATTTCTGTGCCACATTGCGGCACACATCCTTACCACTTCATTCAGAAGCCCAGCCCCGAGTCCTCTGATCAAAATTTTAAAGAGTACACTTGAAGGAGCAGAGGCTTTGGAGCCAGAAAGTCGTGGTTGGAAGTTCAGCTCTGCCATTTTCTTGCCCTGTGATCTCAAACAATTAATTAAATTCTTAGAGCCTCAGTTTTCCCCTCTGTAAAATGGGAGTAAGGAAGGTGATGCATACAGGGCACTTTGCACTGTGCCTGGAAGCTGATGCCCTCATTATAGGACATGATTACAATGCTGCTTAGTATAATCGTGCCATGTTGTACCTGGGGCTGCTTTTCAAAGGCTGCGTGTCTACGAATACTGCCAAAAGGGCTGGAGGGGCAACATGTAAACCTTGCCCTCTGTAAACCAGTGACCTCCCTGGCCACGGAAGCAGACAGGTCATTTAAAAAATGTAATTTTCGCATTGACATTCTTCATGCTAAGTCCGAGGGCAGGCATGTCCCTTCTGCTCAGGGAGAGCTCGGGGCAGTAACCCAGAAAGAAGAGACAGCCCTCACTTTGCCATTCTGCGCCGGGGCTGCTGACAAAAGAATTGTGCAAATGAACCTTTAAATCCGTAAATAGTGCCCCACAATGCCGGGAAGAATGCAGCGGCGACAAAGGGCAATATTCACAGTTTATCTCAGGGTGATGGATCTGAATGGACGCATGAACACGGGTTTGTTAGAGAAAGAGCCGGCCACAGCCCCCCGCCGGGAACCCAGTGGCCGCAGTCTGCAGTGCAAACAGTCAGTCTAAATCCCGAACAATTAGGGGAAACCAAGCTGCCATTATCTGAACTTCAACTTGTTCTCATGATTGATATGGGAAATGAAAAGTTGTACACGGCTCGGGGACGGCTCTCCTCGCCCTCACTGCACGCTGGGCCTCGGAGAAGGTGCATAATGTATATTTCATACACACGACACTAGTGGCCGTGTGCCACCCAGGTTAGCACAGGGATGGGGCAGCTCTGAGCATCCCATTGTCCCCGCGTCATTTTCTTTGTGTGGTACTGGTCTCTGACCAGTCAAATTTCCCTCTTCAATCTGAGTTTTCAGAAAAAAATCTCACCTGATAACCTCAGCAGAAGTGATCAAAATTTGCTCTTGGATGAGATAGGGGTGTTTCTTTGTAAGTGAAAACTGCATTAGATATTAGCTTGGCCTCGCATTAGATACGGCCTTGGGCCAGTCAGCTAATCTGTCTGCACCTCAGTTTTGTCAGCTATAAAATGGGGATGGAGCCTACTCCTTGTAGACATACGTGACTAACTAGTGTGAGCCCTCGCAAATGCTAGGTACTCAATAGCAAAAAGAGCCATATTCCCTATTCAGTATCTTAGAGACTGAGCAGTTTCTTTCTTCTTCCTTTTTTTTGTTTTTTTGAGATGGAGTTTCACTCTTGTTGCCCAGGCTGGAATGCAGTGATGTGATCTTGGCTCACCACAACCTCGGCCTCCTGGGTTCAAGTGATTCTCTTGCTTCAGCCTCCTGAGTAGCCAGGATTACAGGCATGTGCCATTTTGTATTTTTAGTAGAGATGGGGTTTCTCCATATTGGTCAGGCTGGTCTTGAACTCGTGACCTCAGGTGATCCGCCTTCCTCAGCCTCCCAAAGTGCTGGGATTACAGGTGTGAGCCACCGTGCCCGGCAGAGACTGAGCATTTTCTAAGCACCAAGCAGTGATGGGTGTCAAGGGTAGAGCAACTCCTGCCTTTGCAGGGCATGCATTGGGGCTTCTGAGCAAGAAGAGACAGACTGGTGCCCCACAGACTATTGTAAGCTTTTCAGTGTCAGGGGTTGTGGCTTAGTCACTGCAGAATCTCTAATTTGGGGGCTCAGAGGAGAAGCTTGATCAAGTGCTTGTTGAACTAAAGAAAGCCATGTGCTGTGAGGAAGATGAGTGGTGTGGTGCAAGGTGGATAAAGCCTTCCAATGGGTCTCGAAGATGTTAGGATTTGAGAGGTTGATACACAAGGGAGGACATGATTCCAAGCTGAAGTCACGGTGCCACAAAGCTGGGAGGCTGTCCTGCAGAGAATCCTTTGGCTGGAGTGTGGGGTTCGTGGAAGGGAAAGGTGGGAGTTGAGGCTGGAAAAACAGGCCAATCTTCGAGGGTCTAGAAAGCAAAGATGAAGAGTTTGCCTTTTACCCCATAAGCAATAGGGAGTGGTAGACTGTTCTGGAGCAAGGGAGTGCCGTCTGACTCAAGCTGGCCTGCCTGGGGCAGTGCAGTGGGGCGGGAGTGGCCTGCAAAAGGCAGGGTCAGCAAGGTCTGTGACTCATGGACGTGGGGAGAGAGAGGTCAAAGGTGACAAAGGTTGTGAGCCTTTGGTCTCTTCTGCACCAATTCATTAATTAATGAAACTCCTCTTACTCCTTTCCACTAGAAAGGAATGTGAGCATTCCACACGCTAGCTCATCAGTTGCCAGGAAATTACATAATCAATCCATTAATTAATTACACACACGTATACTTTCAGGATAGGAAGCAGAGGGTGTGTACTTTTAATCACCATTCAATTTTTGCCACAGACTTAGGCAGGAATCACTGTTACTTACATTTTATAGAGAAGAGAATCTGAGTCCCTACTATTCTCACTTCTGTTTTCACAGACAGGGAAACTGAGGCCTGGGATAATTAAATGACTGATCTGCCCAAGCCTGAGCTGGGATTTGAACCGGGTTCTGTCTGATGACAAAGCCATTCACTGTCCTTTATGCTAAAGCGCCTCTGGTGAGGCTGGCCTGGAGGCATGCATAGGATTGCACAAAAAGACCTGCACTGGGGCCACCACGGCTGAAACAGAGACTTCCAAGAACCCTCTTCAAAGCAGCCAGAGGCATTCAGCACAGCCCGGCATTCAGGCTGGAAGTATTTCCCATTGTCTCCACCATCAGAGGTAAGTGACATCTTGAACGCCTCAAGAAGATTAAATAGCCCGGCTCTGTCGGAAAGCTTAAAAAAAAGACTGAGAGAGAGAGAGAGAGAGAGAAGAAAGGGGCCAAGTTGGCCATTATGGAGCTGGTCCTTTTTTGTCGGTGAAAGCGCTTTCAAGGAGCACCATTGGAAGAAGCGGCCCAGATAAGAAGACAATGACAGAAGCGGGAGAACTCCGAGAGGAACCCGGGGCTGGGCGCCGTGAATGCGGATTACTGCGGCTGGGGGCCGCCAAAGAAAAGGGGAATCCTGGTCAGGATGAAAATGAGGAATTACTTTTTTTCCCTTCCCCTCTGAGACTCCAGTTCACTGAGCAGCAACAATGCGTGATGGGGGGCACTTGACATGCCCCTCTTCCAGGCCATGTTGGCGCCCCATGTGGGGCTCCCGGGGAACAAGAGCGGTGCAAACCCAAACAAAGCCGATTTTAACCCAATAAACTCACCCCACATTCTCCAATAGAAACGATGAAAGCTTGGGCTGCTGAGTATCTACCCATGCCCAAACACACGGGACAGATAAGAAGTTTGGATTTGCAGATGTTTGAACATATGTAAACTTCATCTTCTATAAAATGATTCCTTCCTCCCTCTCTCCCTCCCTCCCTTCCTTCCTCCCTCCCTCCCTTCCTTCTTTCCTTCCTCCTTTGTCCTTCCCTTCCTTCTTTCCTTCCTCCTTTCCTTCCTCCCTCCCTTCCTTCCTCCCTCCCTCCCTTCCTTCCTTCCTCCCTCCCTCCCTCCCTTCCTTCTTTCCTTCCTTCCTTCCAAGTTTATTTACTTCCCTTTTTTCTTTCTCTCATCTCTCTCTTTTCCCTTCTTTCTTTCTAGGCTTTTGCCGAGGGGAGACCAGGGCTCTGGCAGCACCATTTGCAACTTCCTTGCAACAGCTTGTTTCCTGTAGGTAATTAAGGTGGCACCTCCTGAACAAGAAAAGATCAGATTTGCTCACTTCCTGGGAGCATACAAAAAACCATATGCTTGAAAAACGTAGTTTGTCTAAATCTACCTCTGAATTGCTACCCTGTACACTCACCATGCACGTGCGTACAGCGAGATGAGGTGGTGAGAGAGCTTCAGATTCTCTCAGGGGCTCTGGGTTCGAGTCTGCAAACAACTTCCTGGTGGTTTTGCAAGAATCACTTGGATACTCAGCTTCAGGTTTCCTACCCTGCCTTGAGTGTCCTGTTGCCTGGAAAGTGTAGTTAGTTGACACACTGTGGTCGATGCAGTTCACACAATATGTTTTCCACATCTCCGTCTTGCATGGCATACAGTAGGTGCTTCATAAATACATGTGTGAAAGAATTCTGCCCAATCCTGCCTCCCCAGAGGAAAATTGAATAAAATAGTAATTGCAAAATTGGTTTTCAAACTGTAAGTGCCTTTTTTCAAATGTGAGATATCGTGTTTATTTTTCTATTTTTTTGTAAAAATAATTTTAAAAGAATTTAGTAATGAGTATTTATAGAGCTCAAGGCCCTGTATGAAATTGAGCCCCGTGAAAATTAAGAGTTATTTTTCATTTACAGAGTTATTAATGGTTTTAAAATCTCGTGCTATCTTAAAAATAAGCACGTGGCAGGTGTTGAAATAAGAAACGCAGTGGAAACCTCTGTGATGAACGTGGGAAATCCTCATCCCTCTACAGTCCTACGCAGGTCTGCAGGCATTTGGTGTCTTATGCATCCTGGAATAACACCAGCTTTTATATCTAGTTTTCACTTGTCTTTTCTTTTTTTTTTGGAGACGGAATCTCGCTCTGTTGCCCAGGCTGGAGTGTAATGGCACAATCTCAGCTCACTGCAACCTCCACCTCCCGGGTTCAAGCGATTCTTCTGCCTCAGCCTCCTGAGTAGCTGGGACTACAGGTGTCCACCACCACGCCCAGCTAATTTTTTATATTTTAGCAGAGACGGGGTTTCACCATGTTACCCGGGCTGGTCTGGAGCTCCTGACCCCAGGCCATCTCCCTACCTCGGCTTCCCAAAGTGCTGAGATTTCAGGTGTAAGCCACCGCACCCGGCCTTCACTTGTCTTTTTAAATCTGGATTTTGTTTGCCCTTTCCTTTCCTCCTTTTCCTTCCCCTTCCCACTTCTTTCTCACCCCCCACCCACCTTCCCTTCTTTAACGATTAGAATTAGATCCCGTGTGCCTATCAGAATTTCAGTTAGGGAGGAAAGAGTTGGGCAACTTCAGGTGAAGTGCGTTTCCCTCACTTCAGAATCCCTCTCTTGGAAGTGAACGCAAAGGCTTGGATGGCTCAGCCTCACTCTGAGGTCCTTTGCAGGAATGTCTGTCCTTCCAGGAAGAGGAGAACAGCCTCACAGCTGCCCTAGGAGGCCCTGGATTTGCACTCACAGGAATTCAAGGCTAGGATCCTCCTGAAACAGGGAGCCCTGTGGCTAGGGGAAGGGGCGTGAACTATAGAATGAGGTGCCAGAAGCAGTATCTCACTGCACCCCTCTAGCTGAGGCCCTGCGGGGGAGACCCAGAACTACTTTGGGCTTGTTTCCTCGGATAAGAATACTAATGCCTCAGAACTCTGGCAAGGGTAAGTGAGCTGATGTCGCTGACAGCTCTGTGGGGCGCTCGCTAAGACAAGAGCAGCGCTTGGAACAGGCGTTGTGGCTGTCTCGTCATCAGCACAAGTGATGGTGCATGGGGTCTGTGGATGTGAATCCGGCTCCACCGATACCTAGTTACGAAGTCTCCCGAGCCCCAGTCTCTCCATCTGTGAAATGAGCTCCTCATGGCACTTTCTTCACACCTGCAGGAAGGGTGTAGAGATAACACATGTAAAGATCTTAGTAGCATGTCTGGCACCCTCAACATGAATGTTAGTTATTTTAAAAAGTTCCTTGACCAAGGAGTAAGGAGGAAAGTGGGAGAAAGGGCGGTATCCAGGAGAGAAGATTAGCTGAAAAAAAATGGACTTCTCTCACTTGAGATCTCCTAAAGAAGACTTTCTCAAGGACACTCAGGATGTGAGTGGCTCTCCAATGACATGGGCAAGAGGAAATGGAGCATCTCATCTTTCCCGGCCCCCATCCCATGCTCTACACCTGCAGGTGGAATCAGTTGAGGTGGGTCTGGACTGCATGAGAGTTGGAAGGGCACAAGAAGAGGGAGGATTGTCTCTATTACAATTTTAAAATGTTGACGGGGCACGGGGCTCATGCATATAATCCCAGCACTTTGGGAGGGCAAGGCGGGCAGATCACGAGATTAGTAGTTCAAGACCAGCCTTGCCCATATGGTGAAACCCCGTCTCTACTAAAAATACAAAAATTATCCAGGAGTGGTGGCACATGCCTGTAATCCCAGATACTTGGGAGGCTGAGGCAGGAGAATCACTTGAACCTGGGACGCAGAGGTTGCAGAGAGCCGAGATCACGCCACTGCGCTCCAGCCTGGGCGACGGAGCAAGACTCCATTTTGAAAAAAATAATAATAAAATAAAAAAATTAGAATGTTGTTTCACTAGGTTAGTTTTGAAAATTCCTTTCGCTTTGATATTCAGCGTGTTTATCTGTTGGCTCTCCCTAGGTTAGGCAGTGGAGGCAAACACCACCCCTCCCCAAATCCCAGGAGCTCACACCAGCTAAGACTTCTTGCTCATTCATGTTTACTGTGGGCAACAGGTTTGCTAGAATTCTGCTTTGCTCCATGTGCCTTTAAAAAAAGCTTTCTGCTTTTTTTATTGACCACATTTTATAATGGCAGAAACATTAATCATACAACCAGCAGGCACTGAGCACTTGATATATGGAAAGCAACCTTGAGTTTCAAATGTTGCCACAGGTGAAACTTCTCGTGGGAAACTCCTATTACAGTTGATGTTCCAGGTGACATGTTAAACAGCAAGAACCAATGTACTGTGCTTCCAGATTACTATATTTTACACTAAGTACACTACCTACAAATTAAACAAAATGGGGGTGGTTAACTTATAAGATTCATATTTTATACTCTACAGTTCTAACATATTATACTAACAATTATAGCTTATCCTGTTTCCAGCTGAGCCACTGTATAATCTCTTATTAGAATAATAATACTAAAGAGACAGAACAAATACATTTTTTTTGTAGAGAGAGACAAAAACGTCCTGCAGTCGTCCTGGATCTTCAAAGTGGACACAATGGAAGGGGATCAACTTGGATGGGGAGCCGCTTCTGTTCCACGTGGTGTGGACACAAGATGGAAGCTAGCCACTGCTGCTGTTGTGTAGCTGGCTGCCACGGGATACTAGTGCCAGGCCAGAGGGGACCCTTTGTGGAGGGAACCTTGGGGGATCCTTGTCCTCGCTATCAGAAGAGGGGGAAGCACTGGTTGTCCTTACCTGAGGAATGTCCCTCCGGAACCTCACGGAAGATCATCAGCTTGCTCCCCTAGCATGTAAGGTGGTTGAATCAGTGACTGAGCTTCTGCCGTACAAGGAGCATGACAAGCTGAGAACCTGCTTGTCGAGGGACCCTGAGGGGTGGCAACTGGTCAGCACTGAGCACCAGACCACGTGTCCCACCTCACAGTGTGACGCTGCCCTTCACCAGGCATCTTGCCATGGCAGGGAGTGTGCCCTTGGTCCTCTGCCAAATCCATCACTGGGAATTTCAAGGATGGAAGGATACTTTTCCAGACTTTTACATTCCTGCTCAAGTTCTTTTCTTTCTTTCTGTGACAGAGTCTTGCTCTGTCGCTTAGCCTGGAGTTCAGTGGCGTGATCTCAGCTCACTGCAACCTCCACCTCCTGGATTCAAGTGATTCTCATGCCTCAGCCTCCCCAGTAGCTGGGATTACAAACGTGCTACCACACCCAGCTAAATTTTTGTATTTTTAGTAGAGACAGGGTTTTGCCATGTTGGCCAGGCTGGTCTTGAATTCCAGACCTCAGGTGATCTGCCCACCTCGGCCTCCCAAAGCGCTGGGATTACAGGCATGAGCCACCACACCCAGCCTCCATTGATTTCTTTGTGATGTATCTATTTTCTTTTCTTATGTTATTGTGGTTCTCAGCTAACAGAACTCTCATCCCTGAATTGTAAAATTTTCTTTCTTGGGAAATAAGAAGGCTTTCGTAATACTCAGTTATTCTTCTAAATTTTTTCTGAAATAATGTTGGCTTGAATTTTATAGGTGTGCAACTCTTCAGATGCATTTTAATGTTTTCATCTGCATGGGAAAGATTCTCTTTAATTTTTACAGGGTGAATTCTCTACAGATTGGATGTGGGGTAAACATTTCTTTTTTTCAGTGTGATTTAGAAAGAAATTGATGTTTCTGTAGGCACTTTTGTGTCCCCTTTTTTGACTGTTTACTGACTACAGTGAAGATTTCTTGGTTTGGGACTTTCCGTATGATTTTTAAAAAATGTATTTATTATACTTTAAGTTCTGGGGTACATGTGCAGATCGTGCAGGTTTGTTACATAGGTATACACGTGCCATGGTAGTGGTTTGCTGCATCCATCGCCCCGTCATATACATTAGGTATTTCTTTTAATGCTATTCCTCCCCAATCCCCCCACCCATTGCCATTCCTCCCCTAGCCTCCCACCCCCCCAGGTCCGGGTGTGTGATGTTCCCCTCCTTGTGTCCCTGTGTTCTCACTGTTCAACACCCACTTATGAGTGAGAACATGCAGTGTTTGGTTTTCTGTTCTTGTGTCAGTTTGCTGAGAATGATGGCTCCCAGTTTCATACATGTCCCTGCAAAGGACATGAACTCATCCTTTTTTTATGGCTGCAGAGTATTCCATGGTGTATATGTGCCCCATAGATGAGACGAGCCTTGCTCTATTGCCCAGGCTGGAGTGCAGTGGTGCAATCTCGGCTCACTGAGACCTCCCCCTCCTGGGTTCAAGCAATTCTGCTACCTCAGCCTCCTGAGTTACTGAGATTACAGGTGCATGCCACCATGCCTAGCTAATTTTTGTATTTTTAGTAGAGACGAGGTTTTACCATGTTGGTCAGGCTGCTCTTGAACTCCTCACCCCTTGATCCGTTCGTCTTGGCCTCCCAAAGTGCTGTGATTACAGGTATGAGCCACCACGCCTAGCCAACTTTCCATATGATCTTTAAGTTCACAGATTATTTTGGTTTCTTCAGTTAATTTCATGTACATTTTGTTTCTTTTGTTTTGCAGAGTTTTAAAATAAGTATATATACTCCACCCCATAAATTAGTTTCTTCAGAACACTTATGGAATTACCTTGTAGGAGATCACCATTAGGTGCCATTCATAGATCCAGTTCCAGGTTCTCATGGTCTCTGTTGTCTTCCTCAAGAACAGCAGCCCATTTGTTTATCATTAGCAAGTGTTCACTTGGAATCTTGACATGATTCTTTTTGTTAAGAACTTACGCCACAGGCAGTCTATAGATTTTTAAAATTAAAAATTTTAAAACAAATTTGTTTGGGGACAAGTTCTCACTCTGCTGCCCAGGCTGGAGTGCAGTGGCATGATTTCAGCTCACTGCAGCTTTGACGTCCCAGGCTTAAGTGATTCCCCCGCTTCAGCCTCCCAAGTAGCTGGGACCACAGGTGTGCACCACCACACCTGGCTAATTTTTGTATTTTTTGTAAAATTGGGCTCTCACCATGAAAAGACAAGATTGAGACCATTGAGATTGGTCTCAATCTCCTGGGCTCAGGTGATCCTCCCACTTCGGCCTCCCAAAGTGCTGGAATTATAGGCTTGGGCCACCACTCCCAGCCCAGTCTAGAGTTTTCTGAGATTTTTTTTCTCTTTAATAAGTTTGTTCACTCCATTTTTGAGATTCTTGTGAAAGCAGCTTTATGTGTCTTTGAAGACTGGAATTTTCCTCCAAAGTCTCTGTTAGTGCTCCTGAAGCTGTTCTCCATACTTCTGAGGGATCTTGAAGAATGTTTTGCTTGTAGTCACTTGTTAGATTTGCTTAGTTGAGTCTTTTAAGGATCAAGATTTTCTTGTAATCTCAGCCATCAGTTGAACTTCTTGTAAACATGCAGATTTCTGCTCTTTTTCATGCTTCTCTATAATAATCTATTCTAAGACCAAGTAGAGAGCTATAGCTTTCCAATTCTTTATTCATGGTTTTCACATTTGCTATTTCTGATAGTTTGTTCTTGAGTTTGACATCTAGGATAGTAGATTTAAGGTCTCCAAATTCTCTTGCAATGTGGCAAAACCTTTCAAAAACATGATGTTTTTCTTCTGAAGGGGCAGAGACTTCAATGGCCAGTTCTTTGTCTTCCCTAGCATAGTAACTCAAATTTTTCAGCACAGGAACTCCCACTGTGATGATAAAAGCTGTCATCTCCCATACATCCTCCTTGGAGATGCTGCATTATCTGGCATAGAGTCTCCAGGCCAAGCGTCACATAGAGGATCAAGGCCAAAGAGGACCCTCTGGGGCTCTCAAGCTCTCTGCTATATCTCCTCGGATTGCCAGGACCCTGCTGACCACAACAGATGTCAGAGCTAGCCCCGTGGTAAGCACTCTGTGCAGGACCTCCTCAGTCCTGGCACTAGGGATGGCTTCAGTGGAGGTGGGGGAAGAGACATGAAAAACAGCATCCCCAACCTTCCCACATCTTGACTCACAGGATAGCGATCATATCACAGGACCCTAGGGATATGGTCTAGGTTCAGCAGGCCAGAGGGAATGGCAGGTGGATCTGGTCATCTTTGGCCTTTGGCTCTGATAAATATAAAAGACTGATATCTTTCCATACTAGTAATCATTCTGGGGCAAGAGTAGGGAGGTTCCATGATGGAGGATCTTTGCTGCTCCTCTTTCTCACTTTTTTTTAAAATTGAGATGACATTCTATAATATATGGCAGGGTACGGTGGCTCACATCTGTAATCTCAGTATTTTGGGAGGCTGAGGTGGGAGGATTGCTTGAGGCTAGGAGTTCAAGACCAACCTGGGCAACACAGTGAGACCCTGTCTCTACATTAAAAAAATAAATAAATAAAAAAGACATTCATATAACATAATATTATATGATGTATGTGTGTGTGTGTATATATATATGTATATATATATGCATATATATGTTAAATGTTAAAGTGAACAATTCAGTGGCATTTAATACATTTACAGTGCTATACAACCGCCACCTCTAACTAGTTGGAGAACATTTTCATCACGACAAAAGAAAAACCCCATACCCATTAATAGTTGATCCCCATTCCCTTCTCCTCTCACCTCCTGGCAGCCACTGATCTGTGATCCGTCTCTGTGGATTTCCCTATTCTGAATATTTCACATCAATGAAACCATGCAAAACTTGATTTTTTGTGTTTGGCTTCTTTCATTTCACTTAACATGAGTTTTGAGATTCATTCACTTTGCAGCAGCACATGTCACTACTTCATTTCTTTCATGGCTAAATAATACTTCATTACATGTGTATACCACCCTTTGTTTATCCATCCATTTGTTAGTGAACATGTGTGCTGTTTCTACCTTTTGGCTAGTGTAAATAGTGCTACTATAAGCTTGTGCATATATATGTATTTGTTTTAGTACTAGTTTTTAATATTTGGACCAGAGATGTCCTGGTAGAACTGCTGGGTCATAGGGTAATTCTGCGTTAATTTTTTTGAGGAACCACAGAATTATTTTTCACAGTGGCTATACCAGTTTATAACTTTGCCAGCAACATACCAGTGTTCCAATCTTTTCACATCCTTACTGCCACTTTCTATTTTCTGGTTTTTAATTACAGCCATCCTAGTGAATGTGAAGTGGTATCTCATTGTGGTTTTGATTTGCATTTTCCTAACAACAATGAACAATTTTTCATGTGCTTGTTTGCTGTTTGTATATCTTTTTTGGAGAAATGCCAATTCATGTCCTTTGCCCACTTTTAAATTGGATTGCTTGTCTCTTTGTTGTTTTGTCGGAAAGATGTGGATTTTTTTTTTTTTTTTTTTGACGGAGTCTTGCTGTTGCTTGGCTGGAGTGCAGTGTCAGGATCTCGGCTAACTGCAACCTCCGCCTCCAGCATCAAGAGATTCTCCTGCCTCAGGCTTCCAAGTAGCTGCGTTTACAGGTGCCCGCCACCATGCCTGGCTAATTTTTGCATTTTTAGTAGACATGAGGTTTTACCATGTTGGCCAGGCTGGTCTGGAACTCCTGATCTCAAGTGATCTACCCACCTCTGCCTCCCAAAGTGCTGAGATTGCAGGCATAAGCCGCCACAGCCGGCCCAAAGGTTCTTTATCTGTGCTGGATACTAGACCCTTAACAGATACATAATTTGTAAATATTTTATCTCATTTTGTAGATTTTCTTTTCACTTTCTTGATAATGTCCCTTGTTTTATTTTTTGTTGAGAATGTCCTTTGATACACAAAAGTTTTTAAGTTTGATGAAGTTCAATTTACCTATTATTTTTCTGTTGTTATTCATTCATTTTGTGTCCTATCTAGGAATCTATTGCCAAATTCAAGGTGATAAAGATTTACCCGCATGTTTTCTTCTAAGAGTTTTATTGTTTTAGTCCTGATATTTAGCCCATTGATTTATTTAGGGTTAATTTTTCTATGTGGTATGAAGTCATTCATCTTCTTTAGTTCAGGATCCAGGTGAAAGGTGTGTCTTCCATCTGGGACATGCCATTCTCATGACAGAGGAAAAAGACAAAAAACTGACACATACAATGACTTAAAAACTTTGTTCGGAAGTGGTATATAATGTATCTGTTCTCACTGCACTGGCAAAGTCTGAGGTCAATGAGGCAGTAGCTATTCTCTTCCGTAAAGGAGTTATTGAAAACTCCCAAAGCAATGGCAAGAATGAAACATCTCTTACGGGGGAGAGAGAGACAGATATTTGGGAACAATGATAAAATCTATAAAAGCCCTAGAAATGATAAAATGTGGATCAGAAAAATAGAATTCAGAGTACAAATATCTTATCTATAGGGAACTTTTGAACACTGCCCATCTAGCTCCATAATCCATTTTCTGAAACTGCTGCAGTCAGATGACTTCAGAATTCAATTTTTTTTTTAATTTTTAGAAGAGAAATATAGTCCATCCATATAATATACTGTATAATACCCCCAGTGGGATCCAGGCCAGTATCTTGTGATTAGTACATTAATGTTTTTTATAGCAAAACAGACAACTCTCCACTTAGTAAAATTTTGCTACTAAAATTGTAAAAGTACATTTAGATCAAGTCAGATCTTGCTGCCAAATAAGCCTTAAAGCAACAACAAAAAAATTCTTCTTCCCCTCCTCTTTTTTTTTTTTTTTTTTTTTTTGACAGAGTCTCACCTGTTGCCTAGGCTAGAGTACAATGGTGTGAGCAGGGCTCCTGCAGCCTTGACTTACTGGGTGAAAGTGATCCTGCTGCCTCATCTGGTGTAACTGGGACCACAGGTGTGTGGTCACCACCATGCCTGGCTAATTTTTTGTTTTGGGAGAGATTGGTGGTCGTGGGAGGTGTTTGTCTCACTATGTTGTCTAAGCTGGTCTTGAACTCCTAGGCCTAAGGATCCTCCTGCCTTGGACTTCCAAAATGCTGAGATTACACTCTCCTCTTTTATTTTTTTCTTGAGACAAAGTCTCACTCTGTCACTCAGGCTGGAGTGCCGTGGCATGATCAAGGCTCACTGCTGACTTGACCTACTGGGTTCAACTGATCCTCCCACCTCAGCCTCCCTAGTAGTTGGAACTAGAGACAAGTTTTCACCATGTTGCCCAGGCTGATCTCAAGCTCCTGGACTCAAGCCATATGCATGCTTCCGTCTCCCAAAGTACGGGGATTACAGGGTCTCCTGCTATTTATTCATTTCTTTATTTACTAATTAGCTTTTTAGGCAGAGTCTTGCTCTGTTGCCCAGGCTGAAGTGCAGTGGCATGATCTTGACTCACTGCAACTTCTGCCTCTTGGGTTCAAGCAATTCTCCTGCCTCAGCCTCTCAAGTAGCTGAGATTGCAGGCATACACCACCACACCCAGCTAATTTTTGTATTTTCAGTAGAGACGGATTTCACCATGTCGGCCAGGCTGGTGTCCAACTGCTGACTTCAAGTGACCCACCTGTCTTGGCCTCCCGAAGTGCTGGGATTACAGGCATAAACCACCATGCCTGTCCTCCTGTTTTTTTAAAGGGCTTTTTGGACTTTCAAATTGTAGATGACGAATTGTTGGCTTGTGTTTTGGAGAGCCAGGCACATTTCTTAAAATCATTTAGGAGAACCAATCAACAATGACATACCTTCTTTTTTCTAGATATTAATCAGTCAAAACTTCCTTTAGACAGCTGAATGATTTGTAAGATATCCTTTTTTTGCCAGGTACTATTTGTCAACAATTGGAGATTTGGGTTGGACCTATGTTGACCTCCTATTGCATGGTGTTTCTACTCTGCACAAGCTCTCTGTGAGGGGTCTTTGGAGGAGACCAAGAGGCATGTGACCTGCTCCTTGTCCTCACGAACTGCTTGGTGAGAGGAGATAGTGACAAGCAAGGTTGTTTTACGGCATGTGGCTGTGTAGCTGGGGCCAAGAGAAAAGTTCAGATGGGTGAGGGCTGATCAGGGAAGGTTCCTGGAGGAGGGCAGAGAGGCTCTCTGAGCATTCCAGGTGGGGAGAAAACCCTGGAGAAAACGTCTGGAGGCAAGAGGGCCCAGGCAGGCCCCTGCAGGGAGGCTGGGGCTGTGGAGGGGAGCAGCTCCTGTGCTGCCAGCCTGGCTCAGGAGCCTGTTTGTCTATTTTTAATGTTTATGGGATAGAATGGCTTCTTTATAGTGATCTCTTTTTAATGGAGTTATTATAGAGCAAAGGACGTGTTTACTGGAAAGTTTAATTAAAATGTACTTCCTTGGGAATTATGTCCCAGGAGCAAATGAGTTTAAGCAGGTCACCTGGCACCCACCCATCCGGACTCCAGGGAGAGGTGTGGGAGGGGATGTGAGCGAGGCAGGAGAGGAAGTGAGGTAGGGGCCGGGGAGGCAGCGAAGGGCAAGTATGTTTGCAGTTCCTGCAGGAGCTTGTCTCGGGCAGACTTTCCAGGCCGTGGGGAAGCAATTTCTCCTCCTGCCTGGGAGCCAGCTTCTGTATGGGCTTGAGACGCAGTAGACACCTGCATCTGTGATCTCCAAGTGAATTTTCCAGACAAATGATTCCTGCCTGCCTGATGATAAGTCAGGCTTTCCACACAGCGTACCTTCCTCAGCCCTGCGGGGGCCTTTGAAATTTGAAAATTGCCACTGAAGCTGTCAAAGAGTTAGCTCTGGTGGAGGATGTGATGAGAAAGACCAGACAGCCCCGGCAAACGAATCCATCAGCAGAGCCCTGCCGGCGCCGACGAGGTCCTCGGTCCTAACCAAGGTCCAAGGAGAGATAAGGCACAGCTTTTGTCCTTGATTTGCTCTCTCATTGGGGAAGCAAGAAGGTCTAGAAACATTTATTAAGTGTCCACTGTGGTCTGAGTCGTCTTCAGCACGACAGTGGTCTAAACCTCACAATAACTGCTAAATGATCGGTTTAGCATCCACGGTGCCACTTTGGAGAATTCTGAACAAGGAGCGATGGCTGTGAAGTGATGGGATTGGCGAGTGGTCAGTCTGAGCCTGGACCTTGGGTTCTTTGATGCGAGTTTGTGCCATGATGTTGTGATCTCCAAGGAGGATTTCCAAAGGGCAACTGAGGCACAGAGAATCATACTTCCTTACTTGGGTGTTTTTAGGCTTCACATACTCTGTTATTTCCTTGCAAAAGTCCTCCCCTGCCTTCTCTCTCTAAGGACTCGTGGATAAAGACACCCCTTCCAGAAGCGCTCTGCTAAGACTTCCATGCAGCGTAGGCGACACCTGCTCACACTACATCCCAGCTGCA
The DNA here is from genome assembly GCA_004027715.1 of Plecturocebus donacophilus. Classification (NCBI taxonomy): domain Eukaryota; kingdom Metazoa; phylum Chordata; class Mammalia; order Primates; family Pitheciidae; genus Plecturocebus; species Plecturocebus donacophilus. The sequence goes on along the minus strand of PVKP010003356.1, from coordinate 81,725 downwards.
GACGCTCCTGTTAATTGTCCTTTATTCATTGTTACTGCCACGAACCTGAGTTTCCCTAGAGCACCACAGGCATGCTGCCCAGAGCCCGGCAGAGAGAGGTGCTCAGGAACTTGCCAGTTGAGGTGGCATTCCTGGCACTCTGTTGCTGCAAATCATCATCTGTTGGTGATTGATGGCGGGCCCTGGACTCCAGTCTGTCTGAGGTTGTTCCCAGGTGTCAGGTCTGCAGGACCCTGATTCTCCCATGTAGTTTCCCATGGCTGGGAAGCCAGGTGTGGTCCCGCTGAGGAGACTCGTCTGTGTTCTGCATGTTGGCATTCCCGATGACAGAGGACACTTCAGCCTTCTCTCCCACGTTGTGGTCTGAGAGAAGAAAGAAGGGAGAGTACTGTCAGCATCTGGAGTAGGGTAGAACTCAGGCCAAGGACAATCTCAGGCAGGTTTAGCAGGGGTGGGAGCTCCTTGGTGGAGGGCTGGAACCGAAGGGAATGATGCTGGGGCAGTTAAGCCACAAGAGAAGCGCCATCCAGATCAGGCCCAGGACAGCCACAGGGCAGGTTAGAAATTCTGAGCAGGACTGAGTGGAGTCCCAAGGCTCCATCCCCGAGTCCCAGTCAGAGTCCTCTCTGGCCTCTGAGAGCTTCCCGTCTTGTTCTCCACCCCAGGATCATCGCTGCTGCAGATGTGCTTACCAGAGGCCTCTTCTGAAGGTGCAGAACATGCCACGCTCCTGCGGACATCCCCTGACAGCGCCATGGTCTGTGGATGCGGTGGGATCTCAGGGAGGAATCATGACAAATCCCGCCGGGGAAGGCACTCTTGAGTAGGCCACGTGCAGGCTGAATCTCGAGGTCAGGTGGCTATGTCAGCAGCGAGTGGTGTGCTGGGGAGGCAGAGTGGGAGAGGGCGCTCCCGGACAGAGAAATCAGGCGAAAGCATAAAGCCAGCAGCAAAGCCTGGTAAGGGAGTGCAAAGAATGGGGGAGCCGAAATCTGAGGGTAGGGAGGTGGGAGATGCTGTGAGGACTCAGGAGGCAGAAGCACCAGGAGTGGACCGCAAAGGGTCTCACGTGATCACTGAAATTCACATGTCAGTGAGCAGCACTGAAAGACATTTCTTTTTTCTGTTATAATATTGCATGTAAAATACAATTTGAAGGGAAAAAAGCCAAATGAGGCTCTAGCTGTATTTGATGTTCTAGCCCCATTTTTTCCATGGTCATGATCTTGTACACATTTTCACACAATATGAAAATCCTTCATGTACATTTCTGTGACTGTATAACTGTCTCTCAAAGATGCCTGTAATCCCAACTACTCGGGAGGCTGAGACGGGAAAACCGCTTGAATCCAGGATGCAGAGGTCGTAGTGAGCCAAGATCACGCAGCAGCACTCCAGCCTGGGCGCAAAAGCGAGACTCCATCTCAAAAAAAAAAGTAAAAAAGATGTATCAAAGAGTGTTTACTGTTTATGATTTCTCTAGTTTTTGATATTTAAGTTGTTTTCACTTTTTTTGTTTTGAGATGAAATCTTTGTCATCTAGGCTAGAGTGCAGTAGAGTGATCTCGGCTCACTTCAACCTCTGCCTCCTGGGTTCAAGCGATCCTCTTGCCTCAGCCTCCTGAGTAGTTGGGACTATAGGCATGTGCCATCAGGCCTAGCTAATTTTTGTATTAGATGGGGTTTTGCCATGTTGGCTAGGCTCTTGAACTCCTAACCTCAAGTGATCCATCCACTTTGGCCTCCCAAAGTGCTGGGGTTACAGGAGTGAGCCACTGCACCCAGGCTGTTTCACATTTTAATGGGAAAAATAATGTGGTGATAAACATCCTATACAGAGATCTTTAATTTGCATCTCTAATTATTTTCCTAGAATGGTTCTTAGCAGGAAAATTCCTGGATAAAGAGACATAGACACTTTTAAGGCTGTCAGTACCTGTTGTTGAATTGCTTCCCCAAAATATTACACTCACTTTAGGTTCTCTGCTCTCCAGGACCCTATAATGCCTGTCTCACTGTGTCCTTATGGTCAATGAGACTGACGATTTTAAAAAGAAGTAGATATTTTGAGAGGGGAAAAAAGGATTTAGTTAAAATTAGACTTTCTTTGATTTTTGAAGCGAAAATATTTTCAGATATTTATTTACCTTATTATGTATTTCTTCTGCAAATGATTCACTTTCTTCACCCAATTTTTTTTTTTTTTTTTGAGACAGAGTCTTGCTCTGTTGCCAGGCGCCAGGCTAGAGTGCAGTGGCGCGATCTCAGTTCACTGCAACCTCCGCCTCCTGGGTTCAAGCAATTCTCCTGCCTCAGCCTCCCAAATAGTTGGGACTATAGGCACACACCACCACGCCCAGCTAATTTTTGTACTTTTTAGTAGAGACAGGGTTTCACCATGCTGGCCAGGTTGGTCTCGATCTCCTGACCTTGTGATCTACCCACCTCGGCCTCCCAAAGTGCTGGGATTACAGGCGTGAGCCACTGCGCCTGGCCTGCCCAATTTTTATGACATAATTTTTCTTATTTATTTAAAAAAAGGCTTTGTTTAATATTTTCAACATGCTAACTCTTTATAGTTGTCAGCTTTCTTTTTCAGCTTCCTATTTGCTTTTTAATTTTATGAATGTTATAATTTAAATATCTAGATGGCGGCCTCAGTAGAACTTAACAATCTCAGATTGGTGGAGCCAAGGAGCTAGGGAGGAAAGGGAAGCCCAAGATGACTTGTAGCTTTCTGGCTTGGACACTGGAGAGATGATGGGAGCCTCAGATGATTCAGGAAGCTCAGAAGGAAGGCATGCTGTACTGCATTAAATGTGCCTGCAAAAAACCCCTGTCAAGATGTCTGAGAAAGAGTTAGGGATAACATCTGAACCTCAGTCATTATGTGCAGCTAAGAGTGTTTATTGAGAGGATGAATGGATATTTTGATTTAAACCTCAGCAAAGGCCAATGCGGTGGCTCACGCCCATAATCCCAGCACTTCGGAGGACTGAGGCGGGAGGATTGCTTGAGCCTAGGAGTTTGAGACCAGCCTGGGGAACATGGGGAGACCTTGTTTTTACAAACAATAAATTTAAAAATTAGCTGGGTGTGGTGGTGCATGCCTGTATCCCAGCTATTGGGGAGGCTGAGGTGGGAGGATCACTTGAACCCTGGAGGTTGAGGCTGCAGTGAGCCATGATCCTGCCAGTGCACTCTAGTCTGGGTGACAGAATAAGACCTTGTCTTAAAAAAATAAAGAAATAAATAAAAATAATAAACCTCAGTGGAGAGCTCTGGGAGGAGACATAAGCTGTGAGTTTGTGTCAGAATCAGAGCTGAAGCCCAAGTCTCCCGACTCCTATTCCCATGCTCGTTGCTTAGAGTCAGATGCATTGCAGAAGGAGAAGAATCAAGCCAGTGAGATATCTGATTTTTTCAACTTAATTCTCATTTTCTTTTTGTTTTTTTTAAATAAAAATCTGATCTCCACACTTCTTTCCAACCTTGTAATTGGCTTCCTCTTCCCCACAGGGAGACAGGCCATGTTTTGGACACCTCAAGCCAGATTAACTTTGGAGACGGGCAGAGGAGCTTATCAAATGCTTATCATAACACATCTGCTTTCCATCTGCATTCAGTAATTTAGTCTTTTCTACAACAAGTGGTGTTAATATGGCATAATTGACTTTTTCATTACACTTGATTAATTAATAGGAATCAATATGGTAGAAACATTAACGAGGTACAGCACAATTAAAACCTTCAACAATTAGCTCTCATTTCTTTGCATTTCTATCACTAAGGGAGAAAAGCCTCCGCCTCCACCACCAATAACAACAACGTGCCTGAAACTCAGTTTTTCATGAAGCAGGGTCAGAACGTTTTGGTTCGTTTCTTTCTTCTGCTTTGTAACCTGGCAAAATCAGATAAAACAATATACTATTTTATTTTATAGCATGCCTGTAATTTGGTGTCACTGGCATAAAAATGCTCCTCCACTGGAAAAATTCATAAAATAAGGGTTTTTTTTTGCTGGGGAGGGGGTGCTGGATCACTTTGAAAGGTATTTGTCATGGAGGATTGCAGGATGGTGTAGGGGGGACAGGAATGTGTCCCCGCAGGTTGCCAGACTCTTTGTCATTCCCTGTCCTGCTGCCTTCCATTGTGACCTCCCATGGTGCTGGGGAACAGGGAAGGAACTTTCTTTTGCAAATCGGCTGCCGTTACAGAGCATCTGGTCAGGAGGTGCCTCTCCCTGCATCCTGCTCCATCTGCAGAATAGTGGCAGCCAGGCACAGGTCTCCATGCCTGCTCATCATAGTCCGAAGAAGGCCCACAGTCGAGTCTCAGCCACGCTCCCTCTTCACTCCTGTCGAACTTCGTGGCAATGATGAAGGGGGTAAAACTGAGTCCCAGAGAGGAAGGAGACCAATATGAGATCTCCTGACAATTAGAGACAGATTCCTGGGGAGAACCCAGATCTCCTTCAGTCCAAAAACTATCACTTTTGGCCAGGTGCGGTGGCTCACACCTGTAATCCCAGCACTTTGGGAGGCCGAGGTGGATGAATCACGAGATCAGGAGTTCGAGACCATCCTTGCCAACGTGGTGAAACCCCGTCTCTACTAAAAATACAAAAGTTAGCTGGGCGTGGTGGCACACGCCTGTAATCCCAGCTACTTGGGAGGCTGAGGCAGGAGAGTCACTTGAACCCGGGAGGCGGAGGTAGCAATAAGCCAAGGTCGTGCCACTGCACTCCAGCCTGGGCAACACAGCGCACAGTTTTGTTTTCAAAAAAACAAAAACCAAAAAACAAAAAACTAGCACTTGAAAATAAATGTTCAGAGGGTCCACTCATAGCAGTCTCCATGTAATAGTAATTTTTGGTTCAAGGATCACTTCCAGAAAGCACAGAGTGATCTTGGCCTTTCAAATAGTATTATTAAAAATGCAATGTATGTGATTGCATTTCTGATGTGTTTATTTGCTCTGTTTGATTTTTCTTAGTTATTTCAAACTGAGAAATGACATTTCAGGACTCAAAGGCACAAAGATGCCAAGAAGGAAGGGTCTGGAGGAATATCCCTGTGTCCATGGCCCACGTATCTGGACCTGGGCAGGCCTGGCTGGGGCTGTGGGGTGAGGCCAGGCCAGCTGGCTGCTTCGGGCACCGCCAGCCCCTCTCGGGCCTCCTCGGCGTTGCCTGGAGACCATGCAACAATGCCTCCTGAGCAGCCCCGCGATGATCTTTTCTGAAGTGGCAGCCCCTTCAATTATTTTATTTCCATTATATTATGTTAATTAAATCAGCAAAAAGAACAGAGCACATGCATGTCCCAAGTGGAGTGGCTGTGAAGGGTTAATCGAAATGGCCCTGGCTGCTGCTGGGTGAGCAGGAGCCGCCAGCCAAGGACAGACCATATTTCCTAGGGCCCAGCTGGAAGCAGCGCTGGCCTCCCCTGGGCCTGCGTGTTGGTCTCTGTTTCCACAGCACTCTTGAACCACTGGCTGCCCCAGTGGGTGCAGATGCAGCTAGAGCACCTGGCTGGGGGCTGGAGGGAAGGGACCCTGTGGTCCTATGAAGGACAGCTTAGCACCGCAGCCAGACTCTGTAGAAGCACATCTGCCAACGTGGCATGCCACAGTTGACTGGCAGGAACGAAAGCTGCTGTGGATAAGACATCTGAATCCTCTCAGGCAATGCTTTTTGAACACCGAGATGCTTTGCTGTAAAATCTTATAGTGAATTCCCCAAATAGAACCCAAGTAAGAAACGAGGCTGCTTCGACTGAAGTCAAAAGTGGGGTGGGGGCAACATCTCTCTTGCTCCACCTTTGATGAGGAGCACAGCTTGACAACTAATGCCCAAGAGTTCAAGACCAGCCTGGTCAACATAGTGAGACCCCATATCTACCAATAAAAAAAAAATTGCCACGCATAGTGGCATCAGCTGTAGTCCCAGCTACTCAGGAGGTTGAGGTGGGAGGATTGCTTGAGCCTGGGAGGTAGAGGCTGTAGTGAGCCGTGATCACACCACTGCATTCTAGCCTGGGCCGCAGAGCAAGATCCTGTCTCAAACCAACAAACCAACAAACACAAAATTGAATGCTTTAGCGCACCTTAGGGGTAGCAAAACCAGGAGTTTTCTCTAGACTGCTGGTTTTGGGCTTCTGACAACACGACTCTCCTGATGTCCCAACGCCTGCAGACCTGGGCTTTAGGACTGGGGATTTCTGTGGTTGAAAACAAAAGCTGCCCTCTTGCCTCAGATACTTGCCTACATAATAAACATAAAAGAATATGTGGTTTTCTGAGCTCATAAACTTTAAGAACTGATGCATAATGGCTACTTCCCTGTCTGTTGGAAACTCTTTTGGGGAAGGTGATCAGCCTGTTTCTTGAGGGTGGTCTTTGTGCTTTTGTAAACACAGCGCTCAGAATATCATCCCTCCACCTCTTCTCTTACAGATGGGCAGTGAGGTTGCTGTTTGGGGCTATTATTTCACTCTTGGGCTTCTATGGAGACCTGTCGAGGAACCGATCATCTGCTCCATCTGATTCCGGTCTTGTCTCTAACTTACTGCCATACAGGAGACCGACCCTCTGGTCTCTGGCCTGTGATTTCTTCCTCATTCAGTGAAGGCATTACCATCAATGAGCTCCTGGATTCCTCTTCGGTGCTGGTCTCCTCTCATCTGAATACCATCAACAAAAATAGCAATGCAATGCCTTACGTTTAAAAGACGCCTGAGCAATTACTCTAAAGTTTATTTCCTGCTCCCTTGCCTTTCCAATATTGCAAATCTCCTCAGTTTTAAAATTAAGTTGTAAATGAGATTTGAGTTCCACATCACTCGCTTTGTTCTCTCTCCAAGAGAGAGTCGAATCACCAGTTCAAAGCAAACGTACACATAACTGAAATTCAAAGGAGGTTGCAGGGATTTTCTTTCTCCTAATCTTGGTTACTGGGCTCGCTATGTGATTAACCTTCCACAGCCACCACTGTGAAGAAGTGAGTGGCGGATCCAGCACTGGCAGTCACCTCCCTCGGGCTTAAAGGACCAAATCCAGCACCAGCACCATCATCTTCATCATCCCAGAAATAATAGAAAACAGTTTAAAAAGTGCTCACTGTGGGCCAGGTGTTTTACACAGAGGAACTATTTAAAGACTTCTCTCCACGATTCTTTGAGGTAGATATTTTTATACCCACTTTACTGATCATGAAACTGAGGCACAGGTAGTTTATGTAACTTGATCAAGATTTTACAGCTGGTGAGTGATGGACCAGGGTTCCAGCCCAAGCTATCTGCTTCCACAGTCATTTGCTCTTAATCCCTGAATGTGACTCCCACATAATCCCTGTGGGAACGAAAGGGCTGAAAGATCCGGTCATACTTCCCTTGTGATGCTCGAATCTCCTGCAAGGCCACCTGCACAGACATACTCCCAGACGTGAGGAATCCCTTCCCTTGAAGACAATCAATCATTCATTCAGTTGACACACAGGCACAGGCTCCATGTGAGGTCCAGACTCTGTGCTCAGTACTGAGCCATAAGGATGAATGCGTCACAGTTCCTCCTACTGGGGACCTGTGGCCTTGAACAGCTCTGTCTGCCAGAAAACTCGGCCTTTATGGAATTGGAAAAGATGTCCCTATAACTAAAGGGACTGTGTGATTACTGCTTAAACCAGGATACTGCTGAGAGTGAACGGAGACTCATAATAATTATGTTGCCGTCACAGGCAGAAACAGGGTCTGTCCCTTGCAAACAGGGACATAAGGAACCAACCTTCACACCACAACCTGAGTGATTATCTGGCTTTGGGTCTACACATCAGCCCTTCTGACATTTGAAGACCACCGTCTTGCTGGCTCGGAGCCCTCCTCTTCTCCAGCCCTCTCCCAGTTCCTTCAGTGATTCTTCATCCCCTTCCTTTGGATCCCTGCCCCCAACATTCCGGCTCTCCTTGGATCGTGTCTGAAATTCTCTGTGTGGCTTCCTGGGCCTTCCTGGATCTGGCCTGATTCAGTTGGGAGAGAAGGAATCTTCCCCTTCTTGGAAAAGGAAGAAGGCTGAATGTTTACCAGAGACATCGTGACAGTCTGGGATTCCAACAGAATGTGAGGATGGAAGTGAGAACAGTGTCACGGTGCTCTGTGTTTAGCAGGCGGGCAGAACAAGATGAAACGATTTGGGAGAAAGGTCAGAGAAATACGTTTCACTAGTATTTCTCAGGCTTTGAAAACTTTGGAAAAAGCATTTATTTTTAGGTGAGATTTTTCCTTTAACCCATCAGCCTTGAGACCATAAATCTCTATTTATTCACTTGGACGGCAAACATTGATTGACCAGCAGTTGTTTGCAGGCTACACAGATAATAGAGTCTCCGCTCTCAAAGAATCCAGAGTTTAGTTGGTGACAGGGTGGTGAACAGAGTGGCAGAGTGCTCTGCTAACAGGTGCCACAAGAGAGGGAGCAGCTACTTATCTCTTCAGGGGGTGTCAGGCTTCACAGAGTAGGCATTTGCTGAACTGTTTCTCAGAGGACGAGCAGAAATTTTCCTGGCAGGGAAGGGGCACGAGAACACGCAGGCAGAGGGAACGGCACGTGCAAGACACAAGAGACGTGTGTGTTCAGGTGGCTCCTGGAGACTGGAAGTGACAGGAGATGTGGGATGGGAAGGCAGGACTTTGATGCCGTTCAAAACACTTGACTTGGCACAGGGAGAGACCTGGACGTTCCCGAACCACTTTGGAACACTGAACATCGGTGGGTGGATTCTGAGGTCCGTGCAATTAATTCAAGTGAGCTCCAGCATGAAGCACCCAGGAGAAAATGCTGTTAATTGAGAGACATGTTTTTCAGATGTTGCTCAGCTGCCAGCTCCTGTGTGCTCTGGCAGGAATGGCAAGTGATACTTAGGTTTCTTCAAGCTCCATTAATCTGCCCATTTCTTTTGCTTCAAATCCCACTTCAAACACACAGCGGATCCTCACACTCATAATGAAATAAATGATTTATAATCCTGTTGGGAGCCAGCAAACCTCCTGTCTGATGGTTCAGGTGGTTGGGGAGGGCTAGGCTGATCCAGGTGACCTTCCACAGTGCATGAGAGGGCAGACAGTGGCTCTCCTCACCTTTCCAAACACACATACACACGCTTACATATGCATGCACACACATGCACGCATACATACTTAGCTGCGTGAACCTTGCCTGTCATTAGCCCTTTCTCATGACCATGTAGGTCCTCCTGGGAGAACCCAGTAACCTGGTCAAAGGACAGTGTTCCAGTGGCTTCTGTGGAGTGAGTCACTGAGTGCTGAGTGCCACTTCTGATGCCCAGTACCTAAGTTCATAATATAATGTGATATCAAAAGGTGTCATCTCCCTTTTCAGTGAGGGGAAAACCTGTGCTACAGAAAGGTTAAGTGACAGGCACCAGTGTGCATGAGGCCTGTAGGTGGTGGAATGAGGATGTGAAGCTATGACAGTTCCAATGCCACTTCAAGAACCTGGCCTCTTTCACCCTACCCCAGGTCCTATCAGGTAGGCACCCTGGGCTCAGCTCCGCATGGCCAGACCTGAGACTGGGATGAAGCGCCTGAATCCGTGCCATTGCCCGTAGAAAAGGCTTTGGAAGTTGGGATCAGAGTAGAGTTCACTGATTCACTTGCTCACCAGCCTCTTCTGAGTGCCTGCTGGAGACAGGTTAGAAAAATATGTTTCACTGGTACTTCTCAGGCTTGGAAAACTGGAAAAACATATTTGATTTTAGGTGAGATTTTTCTTTTAACCTTAGGTGACTTTGCATCCTGGGCTGGAGATGAGGACAGAAACAATACGCATAAGGGAGGGGTTGTTAAGACCTCCTGGACTGTGAGGGGAAAGAAGCAGAGAAGCTCCCTCCAGCAGGTATACGGCTGCAATCTTAATCTGAAACAATGTCATCAACTTTTGAGATGTTTCCTTATTTCCTTCAGGGAAGTGGGGGAGGGGTGGAATATAATTTTTGGCTTAGACCTCATGCATCACTTAGTGATCATGACCTTCCCGGATGTGCCTCTTTGAGTGTAAGCTCCCCCAACTCATAATCTCCAGTGGGACAGACACTTTGCTTTGTTCACTGCTGCAGCCCCAGCACCTAAAACAAGGTTAAGCCCAAGTATATGCTCAACAAATATTTATGGAATAGGCTGGGTGTGGTGGCTCACGCCTGTAATCTTAGCACTTTGGAAGTCTGAGGTGGGTGGATCAGCTGAGGTCAGGAGTTTGAGAATAGTCTGATCAACATGGTGAAACCCTGTTTCTACTAAAAATACAAAAATTGGCTGGGAGTCGTGGCACATGCCTGTAATCCCAGCTACTTGGGAGGCTGAGGCAGGAGAATCGCTTGAACCCAGGAGGCAGAGATTGCAGTGAGCTAAGACTGCACCATTGCACTCCAGCCTGGGCAACAAGAGCAAAACTCCATCTCAAAGAAAAAAAAAATTATGGAATGAATTGATCAAAGGATTAGCCATGACTCACACTGAGAGACACAGGAGAGAGGGCAGGGAGACTTTTCATATCTGTATCCACAGTGCTGAGTGTCACATGACACAAAGCCTTGGAGTGATTGGAAGATTGGCTCAGTCATTACTATATCTTAACCTTGACGTGAACCTGAAAGTTCACAATATGATTATATTTCATTTTAGTACTAATGGTATTTCCTTTAAGTAATGCAAATGAAATGTGTATCAGTCAGCTTTTGTTAGACTATGGTCAGTAATAAATACCATCAAAATGTCAGTGGATTATAAAAACAAGTATTAGGCTGGTTGTGGGGGCTTATGCCTGAAATCTCAGAGCTTTGAGAGGCTGAGGAGATCTCTTGAAGTGAGGAGTTCAAGACTAGCCTAGGGAACATAATGGACCCCTGCCTCTACAAACAATAAGAGAAAACACTAGCTGGGCATGATGGTACACACCTGTAGCCCCAGCTATTCTTTGGGCGGTTGAGGCCAGAGGATTGCTTAAGCGCAGGAGTTTGAGGTTGCAGTGAGCTCTGATCATGCCACTGCAATCCAGCCTGGGTAACAATGTGAGACCCTGTCTGTAAGATGAATCAATAACAAATAAAAACAAATATTTTATTTTTTTGCAGGTAATCAAGGCAGCTGAGGCTCTGATCCAATACCTTCTCATTCTGAGGCTGAAAGTATAGCCCTTTATCTTGATTTTGGGGCAGAGCGGAAAAAAGAGAAATGGCCAAACCAGACAGTGAATCTCGCAGCCTCTATTGGATGTGATAACATCACTTCTGCTCATGTTCCACTGGCAAAGCAGATCATGTGACCAAGCCTGATGTGGATGTGGGTGGGTGGATAGTACTCACGAAGGGGCCCTGCAAGGCAGATGGCAGGGGGTGGTGTGCTCAGTTCTCCTGTAGGCAGGAATGCAGAGTGCAATCAACCATCCTGGCCTTCAAAATACTTTGACTTCTTTGAAGGTCCAAGTTTTGGCCTCTCTTGAGATCCTAGAATCCTGGAATGTCTGGCTAGAAGAGGCTTTGGGGTGAAATCACCATTATTACAAATCAGGAAGCTGAAATCCAGGAAATAGAAAGGATCTCATCATGGATTTTACCAATTTTATCAAATTTACGTAAGAATTACGGGCAGGGCATGGGATGGGGGCCTGGAATCCCAGCTACTCTGGAGGCTGAGGCAGGAGAATCACTTGAGCCCTGGCGTTTGAAGCTGCAGGGAGCCATGCGTATGCCACTGCAGTCCAGTCTGGGTGACAGAGTGAGATCCCAACTCTAAAAAAAATAAAAAGTAAACCAACTACCGAAGTCAATGTTGTTTATAAGTTGTACAGAACAGAGAATGAAAGCCCCCTCTTCACTGGAGTTACCTGCATCCTTCACTGCCTAGCGGGTAACTAGCACAACTTTCTCCTTTGGCCCTGAGGCTATAAAAAATGGTCAGCACATGGCTGCTTTCCTCAAGGAGCCTACATAGAGACAAGGGACAAGGAAACCTACAATGACAGCCTCACATGATATATTCAGGAAGTCGGGAGGCACAGAACGGGGTGGCCCCAACCAAGACTCGCGATGAGGAAAGGCTCTTTGAAGAAGAGACTGTTGGAGGAACAGCCAAGGCTGAGATGTGCAAAGGAAATGTGGAGCATCTGGGAAGAGGGAGCTGTTCAAAGGCCTTAGGCACCATGCAAAGAGTTTGGATGGGGAACCACTGAGGGGCCAGGTGTTTCAGGAGCATTGTTCTGGCATCTTTCTGGAGAGGATGTGTTCGGGGGGTGGTGGTGCCGGAGACTGCCCTGTGTCCCAGGTTATAGTTCTCTTGTGGGATTCTAACAGTAATGACGACTTCCTTTGTACATCTTCACACTCTCCCGTACACATGCACGCAGGCATCTGATGGGATCCTCATAACACCTTGTGTGTAAGAACTGTGGCCCTTGTTTTGCGATGAGGGAATTCAGACTTAAAGAAATGAAGGGACATGCTCAGGGGAACACATAAGAAGTAGGCAGTCACACTGACACGCTCCCCCAGTCCTGCCTGACTGTAGAGCTTCTTCTTTCCAGCCTACCCACTGCCCTTCCCCTGGTAGGTGGGGGAGACTGCCAGTTATACGCAGAGCCAATTGTCCTTAATTAATAAATGGTCCCTCCCACCTAGCCTTCTGGTCTGCCATTTGTAGGATTTTGTTTCACTAGAAGGAATCCTGGCACACAGTAGATGCTCAAAAAGTCTTTGTGGATTGAAGGAAGGATGGAATCTGAGCTGCACAGATGACTGCGCATTTGGCCCGTTCTGTCATTCCAGGGTATGGATTTAGGAAAGGGGCTGGTCAGAGTGATGCCTTGATTTTAAAGGGTGCAGCTGTACTTTGTTTATTTTTTAATTAAGCTTTTCAATGTTGAGATCATTGTTGATTCACACCATGGGTTCAAATCCCCATTCCACTGCCTGAGTGCTGGGGACGATCTTGGGTATGTTGCTTAAATTGTGTGGCTTAAATTCTGCTCTCTCCCCCGAGGAGACAGGGATCTGAATGGCGTCTATGGCATTGGGCTATCCCCAGCAGAGTCCTTGTCACCTATGGGCTGCATTTTTACTCACCCCAGGAATAACCTAATAAACATGGTTATCAGCCTCGCGCCTTTCAACCCCATCGCCTCTGACGCAGAGGCCCCGCGGGGAAGCTGCACGGTGCAGGGGTCATGATCGGAGTGGGAAGTGGACTCCGCCCTGGATTCGCTGGGCGACCTTGGTCCCTCTCAACTTCCATCAAACGGTGTAACAGAGCCTTCCTGGAGGGTTGCTGTGAGAAGGAAGAGCGGATGTATGTTTCGTGCCTGCTGGGTTGTAGGAATGGCACAAATAAGTGGTGTCTGTTCACCTCTATCCTCTCTCTGGAGCTGGCTTTCCCACCACTCCTTTCACCTCGCAGCTCTGCCTGTGCCCAGACACCATTCTCTCTCCCTCGTTGGTTAATTCCATAAGGTGGTAATGACTGACAGCGGCTTTTGCATTTTAATAAAGGACTTCCTGCCTTACTCCACAAAGAGGACTAAGTTGTTATTTTTGGCACCCAAGTCACTAAGGGAGAGGTTTGTTCGTGCGTAGGGGAGGAAGGTGGGAGCCCGGGACACCTCCCTGTGTGGGTGCACCAGCTACCCCACCCATGCCAGGGCCTCTGCTAGTTCACATAACGCAGATTTTTTTTGCCAGTGAGAAACCAAGGCTTGGGTTACTCCTTCCCATGCTCCCAGGGCCCCTTGTTCAGTACACAACCTTCTCAACTGTACAAGGCCAACCTGCAGCTGGGTCTAGGCTGCATCTGGCTCTGGGGTCCTCCTTGTCTCCCTGTCGCCCCCCACTTCCCCACTCTCTAGCAGTGGATTCCTGAGGCCCTGCAGGCTGGCCACGGCTGCTATTGGAACACATGCTTCTTCTGGGGCCCAGCCAGTCACCCTGCTGGAGATGAATGGCCTCCGAGACCCATGAAACTTCCCGCTGCTCTCTTGGTTCCTGTGGCCTCGGGAAGGCTCCTTTACACTGTTTGACAGAAGTTGGGAGAGAACAAGGTCGCACAGTGAATCCAGGGATCCAAGCTCCATGATCTCTGCAAGGTACCGAGAGATGAGCACTGTGGTCCCTTTCCTGTAGCCTCTGGACTTTCTGGAGCTCGTTTGTCTAAAGAAAGAAGGGCAGGCTTTGTCCCTCCCTGGGCTTGCTCTCACCAGGTACTGAGCCCACCTTCCCAGTGGCTGCCATCAAGGCTGCGCTGCGAACATCCTCCTCATTCCCCCTCCCTCGGAGGGAGGGCTGGGAGCAGCTCACCCATACAGGGGTGGTGGCAGAGTCTCATCCAGCCATCAGTGACACTGGCCACTTCTTGAGGGCCTCCCCATTCTGTCTGCCTGTCTCCTATGGCTGTAAGAGGGAGTCAGGGAAGTTGCTGGGTGGTGAATGCTTTCTCATTTCTCAAGTCCAGGGTAAAAGTCAGTACCATTATTTGTTACACAATCCAGACACATAGGCATTTCTCCTTTAGAAGAGCTACTGAAATAATAGCCCCAATTATTAATAATATTTCTAGTTATGAATTGTTTACCATGGATGTAATTGCCAGCATTTGCTTTCCAGAAGGCTGGAATGAGCTTGCTGTCAGAAGAGACTGCAACACTCTTAACTTTAAGTTCTTAAAATCTGAAGATTGTGGCCGGGCACAGTGGCTCACGCCTGTAATCCCAGCACTTTGGGAGGCTGAGGTGGGTGGATCACAAGGTCAGGAGATCGAGACCACCCTGGCCAACATGGTGAAACCCGGTCTCTACTAAAAATATAAAAATTAGCCAGATGTGGTGGAGCAAGCCTGTAATCTCAGCTACGTGGGAGGCTGAGGCACGAGAATTGCTTGAACCCAGGAGGTGGAGGTCGCAGTAAGCCAAGATCATGCCACTGCACTCCAGCCTCGTGACAGAGCAAGACTCTGTCTCAAAACAAACAAACTAACCCTGAAGATTGTGTTCTCTGGGACATATGTAGCCTTGTGTGGCCCCAGGGTTGGTCTAACAGGCCTCAGAGGACTCCCTCTCACCTTCTGCCTAAATCATTCATGTAGGATTGATATCAAGTCTCAAGAAAAAACAGACCCATATTTTCATCAAGAATAATGATTTTGTAGGGCAGTTTCCCTTTGCAAACAGTATGACGAACCATATTTCCAATAATGACTGTCTTTGAAGGCACTGAAGGAGGAATCAGCCAGGCACATGTTTACCATCTCCCGCTGGCCTGGCCTCTCTCGGAGACTCGAATTAGATTTGAGTGATGTTTGTTGTGTGCCAGGCCTCTGCTAGGCTCCGTGGAAGATATGGAAATAGATCATGACAGTTTCTGCCTTTGGGGAGTTCGCTGTCTAGTAAGGGACACAGAATGTATCCGGAAATGTTATAACAGAATTAAAAAGCACTTTGGGAGCAGGGGCTGGGGTAATGGGGGAGGCATGGATGGTTGATTATTTTTAATTAGAAGGTTTGGAAAATTATTCCTAGGAGAAGAGGCACTGGAGACGGGCCTTGGAGGATGTGAGGATTTTAGGAAGGGGCAGGGAGAGGTGAGTATGAAGAAAATTTCAAGAGAAGGAGGGTACTAGCAAAATGTAGACTGGGAAAGGTCAAGGCACATTTGGTGAGTGGTAGGCCTTCAGGGATGGCTGGCGGGTTGTGCCTTTGGGAAACTATGGGATCGGGGGCATGAAATGAAACATGTACTGTGTCTAGGCTAGGAGGGTCTCGTGGGTGTGGAATTAATCCACCCACTCGCACCTTCCTCGTGTTCTAGGTAATGTTCCATGCATTGAGGATTCCAAAGAGAAATAATCCACAATCCACACTGTGTACGTGCACGTTTTTCTTTAACTAGTGGGCAAAGACTTACAGACAGGTTCCAGAAATAAATCCTCTTTTGCAACCCAGAGCTCATTGTTCAGCATGAGTTTCAATACATATACGAAGAGATATTGTGATACAAAAGAAAGAAAGAAAGAAAGAAGTAAAGGAAGGAAGGTAGGAAGGAAGAAAGAAAAAGAAAGAAAGAAAAGAAAAAAGAAAAAAGAAAGAAAGAAAAAGAAAGAAAGAAAAGAAAAAAGAAAAAAGAAAGAAAAAGAAAGAAGAAAGAAAGAAGGAAAGAAAGAAAGAATTCACAGCCAGTCACTGTGGCTCACGCCTGTAATCCCAGCACTTTGGGAAGCTGAGGCAGGCGGATCACTTGAGGTCAGGAGTTCAAGGCCAACTTGGCCAATATGGTGAAACCCCATCTCTACTAAAAATACAAAAATTAGCCAGGCATGGTGATGGGTGCCTGTAATCCCAGCTATTTGGAGGCTGAGGCAGGAGAATCTCTTGAACCCGGGAGGCAGAGGTTGCAGTGAGCTGAAATTGCACGACTGCACACCAGCCTGGGCAACAGAGCCAGACTCCATCTAAAAAAAAAAAAAAATCACAATCCTGTTCTCAAAAAGCCTACAGTTTATTGTGGTACATAAAACATTAAAGAATTGTAAGGACATGATAGGATAAATTCTATCTACGATAGACTTAAGGTCAGAGGAGGTCGTAAGACATAAGGTCAGCTACTCTGACCTGGGAAAGAGAGTTTGGAGAAAGCTATACAGAAAAAAAAGGTCACCTTTGGCTTGTGTCTTGAAGGATGATAGCAGTTCAGCTGAGTTTTCCTTGAATTTAACCCAGAAGTTAGTCCAGTAGTTCTCAACTGAGGGTGATTTTGCCTCTCTGGGAACATTTGGCAATGTGAGGAGACATTTTTGGTTGCCATGACTTGGTGGCGGGGGTGAGCTACTGGTCTTTCATGGGTAGAGGTCAGGGCTGATGCTGTACGTCTTAAAATGCACACAGGACAGCCTCCATAGCAAAGAAGGATCCAGCCCCAAAGTCAATGGTGCTGAGATTGAGAAACTCTGTATTGAAGAACATGTCAAATTCCACCACGTTTGGAACTGGGAGATGGCTGAGTAGCCAACAGCTTCCTGTGGCTTTGGGCAGGCCCTAGCTGTTTCGGTGGGCTTCACGCTATGCATTGAATGTGTCTCTCCAAAATTCATGTTGAAGCTCCAAACCTCAGTGTAAGGGTATTTGGAGGTGGGGCCTTTGGAAGAAATTAGGGTTAGATTAGGTCATGAGGGTGGAGCTCCCATGATGGGACTAATGGCCTTATAGAAAAAAAGAAGTGAGGCCAGGCATGGTGGCTCATACCTGTAATTCCAGTACTTTGGGAGGCCGAGACAGACGGATCACAAGGTCAGGAGTTCAAGACCAGCCTGGCCAATATGGCGAAACCCCGTCTCTACTAAAAATACAAAAATTAGCCTGGCATGGTGGCAAGTACCAGTTATCCCAGCTACTCGGGAGGCTGAGGCAGAGGCATTGCTTGAACCCAGGAGGCGGAGGTTGCAGTGAGCTGAAATCATGCCACTGCACTCCAGCCTGGGTGACAGAGCAAGACTCCTTCTCAAGAAAAAAAGAAAAAAAGAGGTGCAAGGTATCTCCCTCCCTGCCTCGGCCCCCGCCACCACCTGCCCAGCCTTCAGAATCATGGGGGCTAAATGTCTGTGGTTTCAGCCCTTCAGTCTACGGCATTCTGTGATTTTGTGATAGCAGACAGAGCATCTTGATTTCTCATCTGGTCATGAGTCTGCGAGGCCAGTTGTTCTTTTACACTCGTATCACCTCTCTAGACATCACGAAAGGGTTGCTCAATGAATGTTCAGCTCACCATCTTCTGGGAGGGCATGGTTTTCATCTCTCTGCAGAGTTCTGGCTCATACATTTATAGAGCTTCTAGAGGCAACTTTATAAAGCACGTTGGATGAGGTGTTTGGTTGCTTTTTGGGTATAGCAGATTATTTATATTGCTGGATTCCTGTGTGACCCTGGGAAAAATATGCAGTATTATGCAGTATTAGGATTTCTCACTCTCACCCTTCCCAGCCACATTTTCTGCACACTGTCACTCAGCCCTGGTCACACACAGAAGCCACTTTCATGGCTGGAGAGACCCTTCCCATGGACTGGACTCAGCCTCTGACAGCTCCTCAGTGCCCATCGGCTATGGCCTCATCCCCTGGGCCTGGCTTCCCTCACCCTCCACAGTGTAACTCCAGGGACAGCTCTACTTCATCCCATGCCTCCTCCCCTCAGGCTGTGCCAGCGACTTGCTTCAGCCACAGCAAACCCACCATTGTTCCCCAAATGAACACCCCTAGAGGGAAGAGACTGTGCTTAATTGCTCTAAAAGGCCAGTTTAGCAAAGACCCAGTGAATAAAATGACAGACGATTGAATGCATGCTTTAAAGAAGCTCTTAGAATTCATGAAGGCCACATGTCGAGGGGGCTGGTGATAGGAAGGCAGTGGCATCCATGGACAGAAACAGGGAAAGCATTTCCTCGATGAGGCGAAGAGGCCGTCTCTGTTGGTAAATTGGAGACGTCACTCTGCAGAGATGGAACCTGACCTCCAGGGCTGTCCGTTAGCTCCGTGGTTATGGCTCTGATTGCACTTGCTTTCCAGTGTGGTTGAGAGATCACTAGGTTAGTTTCAAGCTCCACACCCACACAGCTTCACTGAGCAGGAGGAGGGGGTGTATTGGTGAGCTGCTGTCATGACAGCACTGTGTAACAAACAACCCCAGATTCAGTGACTTGCCACAAATGCAACAGACCATTTTTTTTTTCTTTCTCTGCAGTCTACCTATGGGCCAACCAGGACTGTTCCTCTTCAGGCTGAGGTGAGGCCGAGCTTGTCTCTGAGGCTTCAGGTCAGGTTCAAGTCTTTTCTGCAGTCATCCTAATTTTCTTGTACTCACCAGCAACCTGGCATGTTTATTGCATGGCAGATTCAGGGAGCAAATGGTAAAGCCAAGCCTGCGAGAACATGGAAAGTCTCCGTTCCATGCTTGCTCACATCCTATTGGCCAAGCAAGACATCTACCCAGACATGGGCAGATGCCTTGCTTGGCCAGTGGCACATGATGGTGGGCTGGCATGTTTACCCTGCCCTGAGGGGAGGAGAGGGGAATAGGAGCATCAATATTCTCTGAACAATCATCTCATCTCTCACAAGGGTAGAATGTGTTCCTGAGACCCTCAGCCAGAGTTCCCCAGGGAATCTATGTTACATTGACTAGAACCGAGTCTCATGCCCAGCCCTAAACCAATCACTGGCAAAGCAGAACGGACTCACTATGAGGGATTAGACCAATTGTCATTTGGCCCTGGGCCAGGACCCTCTTCCCGTGAACACTGAATGGAGTCAGGCTCCTGTCAGCAAGGCACTGGCGGGGAAGGACTGTCGAGTAAGCAACCAGTGTCTGCCCCAGCTGCCAGCTCTGATCAGCGTGAGTCACTTTTCCTCTTTGGGCCCAGAGTAGCACGGAAAAGCCTCTGAGGGCCTTGCGGTGTGTTGGAAATGTGCCTACACACGTCTTTTCAGGTGCCACTCGCTGAAATACCTTCACCTGCTGTGTCCCCACCGGGCAGACCAGCCAGTACACTCTGGCCTCAGACGCTGACTCACCAGGCAGCTCCTACTATGGGTGTGTCTGTCCCTGCAGGATCCCTGGAGCACAGGCTGCCCTCGCCAGGTGCTGGCTGGCAGCCCCCACGGCACAGGTGTTAACCCGGCCCGCTGCACGTGTCTCTGCATCCCCAGGGACTTCTCTTCTAATAATGAGGTCTGACAACATCTCTAAGTTGGTGGGAAACTGGATGACCAAGCAGCCTTGGATGCTTCTACCCTCAGCCTGCCTCTCTGGGCTTCAGATTGTTCATTAGAAATATTCCGGGGGATGACAGGGATTCTCACACAATTTCCCTTGCAGGAAAGTGGATTTTCTGATGATAGTGGTTGTCTAGGGGAGGAGGGCGGTAAGCATTAAGCCCCCATGAGCAGCGAGGTTTTCTCTGGGCATCCCTCTCCATATCTGGCCCTGAAGCTCTGGGATCCTCCCGTGAAGCCCTGATCAGTGCACCCAAGGCAGGCGGGAGCCCTGACTCTAACACTAGTAAGGCCTTGACATTGCTGCATGGTGAGGCTTTGTAGGGCCTGAAGCTTTTGCATTTGGGGAATTTTTTTCTTAAAAAAGGAAAAAAAGGTAGAATATAATTTGTAAATGTCCAACTAGGTAACAGCTGTGATGGTTAATTGCATGTGTCAACTTGGCTGAGCCACCATGCCCAGGTATTTGGTCAACCGTTGTTCTGGTTCTTCTTTGAAGGTGTTTTGTGGATGAGATTAACATTTAAATTGCTGAACTCTGAGTGTTGCAGATTGTCCTCCATAATGTGAGTGGACTTCATCCAATCAGCTGAAGGCCTGGCCGCTCCTGAGGAGGAAGAAACTCTGCCAGCAGGCAGCCTTCAGACTTGAACCGCAGTTCTTCTGTGGGTCTCCAGCCTGCTCCACACCCTGCGGAGTTTGTACTTCCAAGCCTTCCCAGTCCTGTGAGCCAGTTCCTTAAAATCTCTTTCTCTCTTTCTCTCTCCATCTGTCTCTGTCTCTCTTCTCCCGTCTCTCTTTTTCTGTCTCTCTGCCTCCTTCTCTTTCTCTCTGTGTCTCTGTCTCCCTCTATCTCTCTCTCCATCTTTACCTCTCTCTCTCTGTCTCTCTGTCTCGTGATCTCTCTCTGTGCTCTCTCTGTGTGTGTGTCTCTCTCTCCTTCTCTGTCTCTTTCCCCATCTCTCTTTCTCTTCCTCTCTCTGTCTGATCATCTCTCTCCCTCTCTTTTTCTCTTTTTCTCTCTCTCTCTCTTTTTCTCTCTGTCTGATCATCTCTCTCTCTCTTTTTCTCTGTCTGATGATCTCTCTCTCTCTTTTTCTCTGTGTGTCTCTCTCTCTCTTTTTCTCTCTGTCTCTCTCTCTCTCTTTCTCTGCACACACACATATCTTGTTGCTTCTGTTTCTTGGGAGAACACTGCCTGACACAGGACCTTAGAAAGACCCCATGAGATCAGGGACCTGACACCCCAGGCCCATTAGCTTCCCTGTGGCATTGTCCCTGGGAGCCTGGCCACCCTCCCCACTCTGGCCCTCTGCAGTCCCTCTCTAAGATGATGAGGGGTTGCCGCTGAGCTTGGCCTGTGGTGCTGAGGCCCTACACACAGACTGCAGGTCTCTGAGCACCTTCCAGAGAGTCAAGCATCAGAGTCTCCCGCCGTGCCTCTGGCCGTCCCCACACCCACAGCCCACGCACACGAGGTGAGGAAGCAGCAGGAGGCACACAGCGCCACCTTCTCACACCAGAGCCTTCAGCGCTGAAGGCCGCAAGGTCGCCCGGACCCCGGGGCTGGCCATCTCTCCCCTTTCCTCAGCTGAGTTCTGGTCAACTGGCTCCTTTTGGAGTGCCGTTGCCTGCTACTTGCGGGCTGCAAAAAGAAAGACATGGCAGTTCACAGATTTTCAGACGTCATGAAACACCCTCGTCAAGGCCGGATTGTTGTCTGCCTGTCACTGCTGATGAGAATGTACCTTCTCTGGAGGCATTCCGAAGGGATCGGAGCTGGCACGGAGCTAGAGAGCTGGGTGCTGGTTGCAGGGGAGCCGCTAACTGGCCGGTGGCCCTGGTCAGTCCCGTCTCCCAGGGGGCCTTCTGCTGAGTACCGGGGCTTTGTCGGATGACCCCTGGTCCTTCCAGTCGTGCCGTCCACTGGACAGACTCTGCAGCTTGCTCTGTTGCCCCCAAGTGCTTGGTGACTTGGCCCTTTGGAGAAGACAGGGCGATGGGGAAGACTTTGGGCATTGAACTGGGAACTCATTTTGTCTTGGGTGGATTCACCAAGAAGTCAAACACATTGGACAACAAGCAAGCAAGCAAACAAACAAATGAATACACGCATGACTTTGAATGCTTTGCAAGCACTGCTCCCGTGCTTTGGGGTGTGTGTTGATGTGTGCACATGCAGGAGCGGGGGTGGAGAGGAAGCGACCCTTGCTGGGTTTGGTTGCATTATGCAGGGACCCCTTTGGGCGATCCTCCGCAAGCAGCCAGCTTACGGGATGCAGGAGAGGGTCATCGGGCCTTCATCATCAGAGGAAGAATTCGTCCGTCTGGCTGAAGAGGAGACAGTGCATGAAAAATGGTGGCAAGGGGTCAGGAGGCGAAGGCAAGTGAGAAAACACTTTCATCTATTATCCCGGGGTCAACGGGCTCCCTCCCATCAGGGAACCTTGGGGCGGATGAATGGCCCATTGCAGGAGGTGCGGCATTGTGCGGACCCGGAGCCCACGTCACAATCCCCCAGCTCAGGACAATAGTGCCTAAGAAAGTGGTGGGTGGCTCGCCTCCCAGGAGCTGCTGCTTCTTATCAAAGAGCTTTCACCAGGAACGCCCCAGCCTGCTTAGGAAGGAGGGAGAGCTGTTTGTCCAATAATGCGAAGGCATTTCAGACTCATTCCAAATTCCCCGTCATGGCGATTAGGTTGGCCCGTATTGAATTTCCTCCAGAACCAGTGTGGGTTTCTCAGCTGTTGCCGCTCCCTGAAAGCCACACATATTCTTTGAGTTGTGTAATTTTTGTTTGAAGAATAACACATTCCTGTTCAAAACGAAGTCCAAATCCTGATGCTGAAAAAATCACATGCATTCCCTCCAAAGAAGATGCCTGGAGGGCTGCATGTGTCCACTCTGCAGTGGGTACGCAGCAGAGGCTGGCTCCTGGTTTGGGCAAAACCATGGTCTTACCTTCTTCCTGGCACCTCCTTATCAATAACCCATAATTGCATGTTTTAAAATAACCTGCAAATTAGTTGTAAGTCTGGCATTGTGACTACCCTTATTGAGTTAGGGCTGGTTTGCTTTCAGGGTTTCCAGAAATATGTCACCTAAATGGAGGGAATGTGGTATCCTGGTGGTACCTGATATTGCCTGCTACTCTAAGCTTTAGAAGTGGGCCGTGGCCAGAGAGGTGATTTTGTAGTGTTGCTTTCACATCTGGCATGGGGCCTAAAAGCTCAGATCTCAAAATGAACCTGCTTGGCACCAAGCAACCTTAGATTTCAGATCCAGAACTGATACTCGCATAGAGACCCCCCCGGGCTGCAAGGCTCTCCTGGTGAGCAAACATGACTGTACACAGGCAGGGATTTTGTGAGAACTGGTCCTAATGGTCCCAAACCTTGTAAATGCTCTCCTGCATTTTCAGTTGGCAATTTACTTAGGAGGTCAGTTGAGTGGCAAGCCCTGCACAAGGAGCTGGAGAAACAAAAAGAAAGAAGACGTGGTCCCTGCCCATGTTAGGGACCAATTAGCAGAGAGATGAATGCAAACATCCGTGGTTAGCATGATGAAAGAGCTACATATGAGGTACATACCCTGCACTGTAAGCACTGAAGGAAGGATGACAGTGATTTATTTCTAGAGCACATTAAAGAGTCTATGGTAGAGTACTGGGTTGAATAGTGCCACCGCAAATTCACGTCCACCCAGAACATCGGAATGTGACCTTATTTGGAAATAGGATCTTTGCAGGTGTAATTTGTTAGATAAGGTCGCCCTGGACCAGGGTAGGACCCAAATCCACTGATTGTGGTTCTCATAAAAAGGCCATGTGAAGACAGAGGCAGGGGTTGGAGTGACGTAGCTGCGAGCTGAGGACTGCCGACCACCACCAGCAGCCAGGGGAGATGCAGAGAGCAGATTCTCCCTGGAAGCCTCTAGAAGGTACAGATCCTCAGGACGCCCTGCTTTCTGACTTCTGGCCTCCTGACCTGTGAGAAAATAAGTTTTCTGTTGTTTTCAGCCACTATGTTTGTGATAATTTGTTACAGCAATCCTAAGAAACTAATATACATGGTGTGTCATCAATTACATTTCACTGGCAGCACTGAATGAGAGTTTCCACAGTTGGATGGAGTAGAAGCTGGGTTATGGGCTAACCATGGAGACAAGTGGGGTTGGGGACCACAGGGAAAGGAGGAAATGTGAACAGAGATGTATGAAAGGGTGCAGAAGCTTCTGCCCTGTGGGTGGCATATGGCAGGAATGAAGAGGGTACATGGGAGGGTGGGAAGGTGGGACTGACCAAGTGAAGAAGGACAATTCAGAAGGGCGTGGTGAGCCATACTAAAGAGTTTGGGTTTTATCTTTTTCCTACCTTCCCTCCTCTTTTTTATCAAATTAGTGATCTCTGTCACATAGATGTCTTACAGAATAGCAAAGGGTTCATGGATGCTGCAGGGAAAAACAAAAAGATAAAGTTGTTGGCTTCACCGTGATACAATATTGCACAAAAAAATTAAACATAAAGAGATGCCAGATGCCAGTAGTGTGATGTGAACAGGCAAAATTTTAAAAATAAAATTATTAATAAATAGTATATTTTAGAGTCATCTATTTACCTTTTCCACAAAATACAAGGCAAAAAACCTCACACACACACACACACACACACACAAAAAAAAAACAAAAATAGTTTCCTCTGTTGGAAGGAATTTCTGATGCTGCAGATGTATTGTGTCCTTTGGGTCTCCTCTCTTCTCACTGTGCTATAAACTTCTACGTCAGGGACCTTCTCTGATTCAGCAATGCATGGATGAACGGTAGATACTTGTGTACTGTGAAGTACAGAGACAACTGGGCAGTGTGGCCAGGAAAGACCTTCCATAGAGCAGATCTGAGCTCCAGCAGGATGTAAGGATAGGGTGGACAGAAGAGGGAGAGGAAGGGAATGTTCTATCTACGGAAAATGTCATGAACTAAGTAAGGCACGGAAATAGTTTGTGTAAGGTGTATCTAGAAAGAAAGTGTACTGTTCAGTGGCTTTTCCTTGCCCACTGCCTAGACAGAGCCGATTTATCAAGACAAGGGACTTGTGATAGAGCAAGAATTTAATTCATGCAGAGCTGGTTGTACAGAAGACTTGAGGTTTATTATTATTCAAATTAGTCTCCCTGAGAATTTGGGGACTGAAGGTTTGAAGGTTAATTTAGTGGGTCTAGGGCTAGTGAGTCAGGAGTGCTGATTGTTTTGCTAGAAGATGAAATCATAGGAAGTCAAAGCTGTCCTCTTGTGCTGAGTTAGTTCCTGGGCGGCGGCCACAGGACTGGTTGGCAGGTTCAGGTGGGCCCATCCCATTGTCAGAAATGCAAAATCCTGAAAAGACATCTCAAAAGGCCAATCTTGGATTCTACAAAAGTGATGTTATTTTCAAGAGTAATTGGGAGAAGTTGCAAACCTTATGACCTCTGGAATAATAGCTAGTAATTATTTAGAACTTAAGCCCCTCTCATCCTAACTTGGTGGCCTTTAATTAGTTTTACGAGAACAGTTTAGTTTTTGGGAAGGACTATTATTTAAACTATAAACTAAATTTCTCCCAAAGTTAGCTTAGCCCACGCCCAGGAATGAGAAAATGCAGCCAACCTGTGATGCCAGAGACAAGATGGAGACATGTCAGTTTATCTCGCTGTCATAATTTCCTCAGCTATAATTTTTGCAAAGGCAGATTCAAAAGGAGACATGGCTGTAGAAGACAAAATGGGAAAAGTTTACCGGAACCCTACTGGTGATAGCAACAGAAGGCAGGTAAATTCTTAGGCAGACAGGGATGGATCTCCAGTGAAATTCAACCTTCGAGCCAAGGACAGTCTAAAGCCTGAGACCCAAGCTATGAGTTCTAGATAAACCCATGGGCCAGATTGAGAACTCCCATTTCTATTTGGTGTGCTCTCTCCTGATTGGTCCTTATTCTTCACCTATTTTACATATAACCACCGTTCCCCAATTTATCCCCTACGCTATTGTGTCTATTTCTGAGTGGTACTTTTTCAAGCATACCCACAGACCAATCAGCATGCACTTCCCTATTTCAAATTTGTAAAATCCCTAGACTCAGCCTCGTGGCAGACAACCCACCTTTGGGTTCCTTCTCACTGTCCAGAGCTTTTCTGTCACTCAGTAAGTTCTACTTTGCCTTACTCTCCAGTGTTTCCATACCCTATTCTTCTCAGTCATGGGACAAGAACTCGGAACTTGGTGAACTACAGGAGTAAAAGGGCTTCAACACTTAATGTGAAGGCAGGAGGGTTAATAATTTTTCCTGGCCAGATGCTGTGGCTCACGCCTGTAATTCCAGCACTTTGAGAGGCTGAGGGAGGCGGATAACCTTAGGTCGGGAGTTCGAGACTACCCTGACCAACATGGCAAAACCCTGTCTCTACTAAAAATACAAAATTAGTCGCATGTAATCCTAGCTGCTTAGGAGGCTGAGGCAGGAGAATCGCTTGAACCCAGGAGGCAGAGGTTGCAGTGAGCCGAGATCATGCCACTGCACTCCAGCTTGGGCAATAAGAATGAAACTTTGTCTAAAAAAATAATTTCCTATAAGAAAGAGCCATTGATAGTTTTTGAGCAAGGCAACTTGATTTAATTCAAGATCTTAAGATCGCAGGACCTGAGAAGTTCAGCTGATGACCAGACTTTGTGGTCTGATGGGAGAGATGTCAAACACCCCAGGGCTCCCTTAATTCATCTTCCCCCATGTCAATTACCTTCTAGGAGAAGCTGGGGCTTGTGTCCTCACATGCTTCTTCCAAAGGGTCTCTCTAACAACATCACTGGTCAAGATGTCACCAGAACTTGCTGACACCCATTCTACAGATATGGTTTTCTGCTTCCTCCCCTGCCCTGTGCCTCCTCCTTCTCTGGGGTCTCAGAGCAGTTGGGATGGTACTAGGCCCTCTGGGACCTGCTCATATGTGTGCCCTCAGAAATGGAGATGCAGCAGGAATAGCTGGGGGTCAGGAGACCCAGGATACCAGTTGTCTCTCCCTGCTTATAGAACCATCTCAAAACTTGGTTGAAAAAAAACAATTCTTTTGATTGCTATTTTTTGCATTGCTGAGAGCTGACTGGGTTAACCTCTGGGTCTACTACAGTCACCAACAGTAGTAACAGGAGGTGGAATCACTTGAAGCTACTGTCACTCACTCGTTTGGTGCCTGATCTAGAAAGACTCAAATACTGGGAGCTGAAACAGCTGGAGACACACCATTTTCTCAGGCACTTCAGGAGGTCTTCTCAGAGCTAAGCCTTTAATGACCAATTTAACTTTCAGTAAAGCTCACAGGACAAGTTACCTTGAAGCTAAGGAAGCTGAATTATCAAGGTTCATCATTTGCATGTCCAAGACATATATTATGGCATAAGTACTGGGCTCCGTTCTAGGTTTCTCCTTTCCTATACTCTTCCTTGGAAAGGCAGTTGGATGATTGCACTTGAAATTTGGCTATAAGCATGCCACTCTCTTAATTTGCTGGAAGTACCATGAAATTTCCTACAAAGCTTAAAAACTCAAATGTCTTTGGGCTATGGAGTCAATACAAAGGTGTGAAGTGGCCACAGTAGGATCACAGTAAGGGGAGGGGTCTTTATTTAACTAAAGAACACCCTAAAGGCATCTACTTTCACTTGGATACCAGATGACAATTGCCATGAATCAGATTCAGCCTGTAAGAGGCAGTGGGTTTGTGACCTTGACTTAGAGGGAAAAATATTCAACACTTCACCTCTGTATTCAAGATCCACCTCCCACAGTTCCTCTCTCAAACTTATTGCCCACAGCCACACTGCCACTCCTACACTCTAGGGATTATCTAAATTTGCCTGACAGTATTTGTGCTTCCTTCCTTCTTGATCCCAGTT
Organism: Plecturocebus donacophilus; assembly: GCA_004027715.1. NCBI lineage: Eukaryota > Metazoa > Chordata > Mammalia > Primates > Pitheciidae > Plecturocebus > Plecturocebus donacophilus. Next base: position 53,994 of record PVKP010003356.1, on the reverse strand, counting down.
CTGCTTTCCATATTATGGGAGAGATGTCAAACACACCAGCGCTCCCTTGTGCTACGTTCCTCTGTGTCAATAACTCCAAGGAGAATCTGGGACATGTGTCCTCAGAGACTTCTTCCAAAGGATCTCTCTTTCTCCAAGTAGCAGAATCTTACCTGATTGTCATAGGCCAGCTCAGATATCATCTTCTAGAAACTTCCCTGATCTACCCTTATTGTCAATCTGTATAATGAATTCATCATGGAGCCTTTGGAGTTTCTCTTCTACCATTGTCTTGAAGTATTGAGAAAGTGTGAGTTGTTATTTTTTGCCTCCTCTCTTCATAAATAGAGCACAGTGGTACTGCAACCTCGAACTCTTGGGCTCAAATGATCCTCTCACCTCAACCTCCCTAGTAGCTGGAACTAGAGGTGTGCACCACCATGCCTGGCTAATTTTTTAAACTTTTTGTAAAGATGAGATTTTGTTATGTTGCCCAGGCTGGTCTTGAACTACTGCCCTAAAGCAATCCTCCCACACAGTCTCTCAAATTCCTAGGATTAGAGGCATGAACCATCCTGCCTGGCCCTGCAACATAGCTTTATCAGTTGCCTTTTCTAACTGAACTTTGGGTGTGGTGTTATCTTGTTTATATTAAGGGACATCCTTGATACTGCTGTAGCTGTCCTGACACTGGTGATCTGCAGAGCCCTTTGGTGCTGGATGTGTTCATCTGACATTGCTCCCTCTCTGGTTGTGCGTGTGTTCTTCTCCTGTCACCCCATGGTAAGCTCCTGGGGCAGGTCCTGTGTCTCCTCTGCTGATGGTGTCCTCACAATTTCTTACCTGGAGCTGAGCACCTTGCAGGTGCCCAGTGTTTTCTGATTTGTTGATTTGTTTATGAGCAGAGAAATGTTTGGGTACATGCCAAATTGTAATGGGGTAGTAATTAGCTTCTGTAAGAGATTCTGATTGTCTCAGACCCACCAGTCCCTGAGAAGTCTTTTGGCTTGAATAGCTGGGTGAACAGTGGGGCTTTGATTAAAAATGAGAGACTGGAGGAACAACAGGCTTGGTGATGGAGGAAAAGACAATTAGAAGTTTTGGTTTAGAAATATGTGAATTTGAGATCACTGTTAGCTGTCTTAGGGGAGAGGTCAAGTGGGCTATTGATATATGAGCTAAAAGCTTAGAAGACTGGCTTGAGCTGGAGAAAGGAACTGGAACTCTGTGGTTGGAAGGCAATTTGCTTTTCAATATTCATTTTCTAATTTTCTTACTAATAAGGATTCCACTCAGATAATAGTTTGCATCCCTCAGGCTCTCCTGCAGCTAGGTGGGGCTGTGTTTCATTACGAAATGAAACATAATCACAGGGAATACTCATGGAAACAGAGCTGGCTTCTTATGTTTCACCTTCCTCCATCCTGGTGTCTGGAATGTGGCTGTGATAACTGGGTGCTTTGGCAATATTCTTGTATCAGGAGGATGCGACCTGTTGGGGATAAAAAGTGTATCTTGTCTTTACCCATTGCAAGGGTTATGGCTGCCATCCCTGTAACAAAAGACAGATTAGCAAGAGAAAAACATAGCAAATTTATTTAACTGAAGTTTTAAGTGACACAAGAACCTTCAGGAATGAAGACACAAAGACCCAGGGAAAACTGAGTAATTTTATGATAAGTCTGATGAAAGAAGTGTATAGTTGTGGAGAAATATAATTGGACCAAAAAAAAAGTATAATCTAATGGTAATACACTGGGTTAGCTTCACAAGGCCTGTTTGTTTAGACCTTTCCTGTGTCTTTGTATGACGTTAGTTGCCTCTGGGTGTTAGGCAACATCCCTATAGGGGAGGTACTTCAGAGAATTTCTTTATAACTACGCTTCATGGGAGAAAGGCTGGAGAAGGGCAGAGTGACCTTGCTTCTGCAACTTTCTCTATTGCCAATGGACCATATTTGGTCCATTGTATTCTGAGCCTCAACAGGTTCATATCTTAGAGATGGATAATGGAGAAAATCTGTCTACTTGATAATTGTGTTACCTCTCTACTGGGCTCAGATGCCTATATTTGGACTTCTTTCACATGGGAGATGTTTTAGTCTGTTCTCATGCTGCTAGTAAAGACATATTTGAGACCAGGTAATTTATAGAGGAAAGAGTTTTAATTGATTTACAGTTCAGCATGACTGGGGAGGCAAACATGCCTTTCTTCACATGGCGGCGGCAAGAAGTGCCGAGCAAAAGGGGGAAAAATGTCCCTTATAAAACTATCAGATCTCATGAGAACTCACTATCACAAGAACAGCAGCATAGGGAGTAACTGCCCCTGTGATTCAATTACCTCTCGCTGGGCCCCTCCCACAACGCCTGGGGATTATGAGAACTGCAATTCAAGATGAGATTTGGTGGGGCACAGCCAAACCATATCAGGAGAAAAGCAAACTTTTATATTTATTTTCTATTTTAAATTTTATTTTCAGATTAACTTACTGCTATTCTGTTCTCCATCACTATAGCTTTGTCATTTTGAGAATGTAATAGAAATGGAATCATACGCTATGTAACTTTTGAGACTGGCTTCTTTCACTCAGCAAAATGCATGTAACATTCATACATGTTGCTGTGTCAATCAATAGCCTACTCCTTTCATTCCTGAGTAGTATTCCATTGTAGGGATGTACAACAGTTTATTTTTCCCTTTAAATGTTGAAGGACACTTGAATTGTTTACAGTTTTTGGTGATTATAAATAGAGCTACTAGAGACATTCAAAGACTTTTGCCTGAATTTGTGTTTTTATTTCTCTAGGGTAAGTACCTAGGAATGGGACTGTTGGTTCATATGGTAAGTGTGTGTTTAACTTTGTAAGAAACTGTCAAACTGTTTTCCAGAGTGCCTGTATTATTTTATACCCCAACTAGCAATGTATGAGAGAATGATTTGCTTTGCCTCCTCGTCAGTTTTGATATTGTTAGATTTTGCATTTTCTATTCATTTTCGTGGGTATGTATGTTATCTCATCATAGTTTTAATTTACATTTCTCTGGTGGCTAATATTGAAGATTATTTTTTCATGTGCTTATTTGCCATCCATATATCTTTAGTGAAATGTCTAATTAGCTCTTTTGCCCATTTTTAAATTAGATTGTTTTCTTATTTTGAGTTTTGAGAATTTTTTATATAGTCTAGATACAAATCATTTGTTAGATACATGATTTGAAAATATTTTCTCCCAGTCTATTATTTGCCTTTCATTTTTGTAATAGTTTCTATCACAGAGCAAAACTTTTACTTTGTTGTTGTTTATTTTATTATTTTATTTTATTTTTAGACAGGTTCTTGGTCTGTTTCTGAGGCTGAAGTGCAGTGGCATGATCTCAGCTCACTGCAACCTCTGCCTCCTGGGTTCAAGCAATTCTTGTGCCTTAGCCGACCAAATAGCTGGAACTACAAGTATGCAACACCACACCTGGCTAATTTGTGTATTTTTAGTAGAGGTAGTGTTTTGCCCTGTTTGCTGGGCTGGCCTGGAACTACTGGTCTCAAGTGATCTGCCCGCCTCGCCTTTGGGATTACAGGCATAAGCCACCATACCTGTCCTGCAGAACAAATGTTTTCGTATTTGATGCAGTCCAATTTGTCAATTTATATTTTATGGATCATACTTTTGATTTTAATGTTTATTGTTTTTCTATTTATAGTTCCTGTGAGCAGATTAATGTCTATTTTTTCAGGCACTATTTTTCAGCTCTTTGTGACTCAGAGAAAATCTAATTTTGATTAGACATGTCACCAGCACAGACACAGTATTCAAAGAAATAGAATGGAGTGAGATTGTGACTCACTCAGTTTGGGAAACGGGAAAAGCTCAACTGTGGCTTGTGTCTGTAGGTTGCATCTTTTCATCTTGCGGTTTTCCCATTTCCCAAACTAGTGCACTTTCTACCTGCAGCTCATTGCTCTGTTAGAGAATATCAGCATCAGTATCTCAAAGAGGTGCTAGCACCCTGCACTGGGTGAAATGTTCCAGGCTTGCTCTTTGCTTTCACATTATCATGCAACAAATGTTTATTGGGCACCTATTATATGCTAGGTACACCTATACATGTAATGTATTATGCCATGCTGTATAAGTCATCAAAGTCTTTTACATTCTAGAGTAGAGAGACTGTCAGTAAACAAATAAATATCATAATGTATCCAAGAGTGGTGAGTTTGATTAAGATAGTGAATTTGGGTGACGAGGCCACATATCTCTGGCCTGGGTGGTTCAGAGATGGCCTCTATGAGCAGATGTTTTCCTCCTTACAGCACCATCACCTCCTCCAAGTCCCACACTTAGGACTGGCTCTATAGGAGTAAACCAGTAATGTCGCAGGGCCCTAAGCTCACAAAGGCTTCATCCTTGGAGAAGAGAGCCCTATTTTGCTTAATGCTTTGTTGTAACTGCCTTGAAATTCTTTCTTTATGAATAAGGGGCCCCACGTTTTAATTTTTTGGGAAAGTAGGGAGCATGTCTTGCTTAGACACTTGTCCAGATAGAAAAACAGGCAAAACCAGCAACATCTTTATATACGTTTGTCAATCTTGGTGGACAAATTGTGCTACTTATTTTGATTCCACAAAAATAGATGCTTAAGAGACATTCCCCTCTTCAAAAATTCACTAGACTAAGAGTCCACGTGGGGTTGTTAGATGGATGCCACGTCTACCACTCTCTACTGCCCTTCTAGTTGTCTCTACAGATCTCTTTTGCTTGGTTAGACTTTATGTAACAGAACTGTCAACCTCCAATTCCTAAATGCTGCAAGTGTTTGTTGTTGGTAGTGAAGATGAATTCCGTCACCAGGAGAGCGTTCAAAGAAGGCTGTATCCAGCAGAGTGCTGATCATTTGACATACAGTCATGCAGTACATAGCATTGTTTTGGTCAACAGTGGTCTGAATATATGACAGTGGTCCCATAAGATTATCACATCATCTTCTGACTGTATCTTTTCTATGTTTAGATACATTTAGTTACACACAACATTTAGCATTGTGTTATGATTGCCTACAGTATTCAATATAGCTGTATGTTGCACAGGTTTGTGGCCTAAAAGCAATGGCTATGCCGTATGGTCTAGGTTTGTAACCGTGATATCTACCATCTAGGTTTGTGTAAGTACACTCCATGGTATTTGCACAATGATAAAATGCCTGAGGATGCATATTTCAGAATATATCCCCATTGTCAACTGATACATAATTGTATTTATTTGCATTTTATCCTTACAAGAGCTCATTTTAGAGATGTAGGAACTACAGCTCAGAGAAGCTAAGTTAATTTTTTTTCATAAACATACAGCTAGTAAGGGAGGAAAATTCTTGTCTGCCTTAAGTACCTGGCAGCGTCTTCTGATATTGCTGGTTTGAATTTCTGATTTTCTCTGCTGAAGAGGCATGGGCATTCTTTAATTGTCTCTTGGATATCACGAGCAATCGTTTCTGAGAAAGCTAATATTCTCTTCCGTATTGATACTCTGAATATCCTTGCTGGATTGCTAAGTGTGATTGTATGATCAAGAGTTGACCGTCTCTGCGTGGACTATCCAGAGCGGCGCTATCACCCCTTCCAGCGATGAAGAGCCATGTGAAGAAAGCTATTCATGAAGCCAGGAGTCTCTTTCTGGGCTTGGAAAAGAAGCTTTGTAGATTCCTCTGTTTTGGCTCATCACTGCTCTGGAAGAAGGCGGAATCGGGCAGAACCGATGCAGGCCCAGGAGTTCTGGAAGGGGAAACAGCAGCATTGGCCGGCAGTCCGGCTCTCCGCCCTGACCTTCACCCAGATTCCGCCCTGCTCCCTGGGCGCTTTTGGAAAGTGGCTTCCGGAGCCTGACACATGTTCCTTTGTCTGGCCCCAGCTGTTAGAATCTGTCTTCATTCATTAAGCAGGAAGGGAGTCCTCAGAACTGCTTCTGCAGTCTGATGTCATGGAGCAGCCACACTCCAACCTCGGCAACTTCGAATTAGAGATGTCAAAGTAAGCGATGGCCACCTGACTGACCGCCCTCTAATCCTCGCAGGGTGCTGGATGCCTCCCTCCCCGATAATGACTGGCCCCAGGGACAATCTGCACTCTGGGTGTCATTATCATTTTACAGAAAAGGAAACTGAGGCTCAGAAAGGCTGTGAGGCAGCTTGCAACTCTATACTTAGAAAGGCAGGATCTGAGCCCAGGTCAGTGTGACTCCAAGGTTGACTCTCAGAACGCCACACTCACCATCTTTCCTGTCAACAGAGAGCTGCAGCCATCTTTCCTGCTCTAAAAAAAAAAATCATAAAGGGGCTTGTCTTTTCGAAAATAACCATGCCATCTTTAGGAACAGCACGGGTTTCTGTCCCAAAGCCTGGTTCACCTCCCTGTCGGGAAGGGCCTCCACGCTCAGACTAGGGCTCAGGGTCTGCACCGTATTGTCACTGATAATTGTACAGACCCATTCATCAGCAGGAATCCTATTTCAAACAGCTCTCCGACTCGAACGGCACGAAAAGCGTGAACTAAGCACAGTTTAATTAATTCTGATCTCACAGACAGAGGCCGCCCGATCAGAGACGACTGTGCACAGACACGAGGCAGGAGAAATAGCTCCAGCCGCAGAAACAGGAGCGCATTCAAACGAGCCCTTCCTTCCGTCAAGACGGATAATTTGTTTTTCAGTAAATTCATAGGAGACGTTTGTTGGAACCGTTGCTGGCTCTCCTCTTTCTGGGAAGGTGTACCTTTTAACCTAGAGAGCAGAAAAGCCTCTCATCTTGTTGCCTCTGACAGAAAGAAATGAGCCTCTTTGCTTTTAGTCTAATAATAGTATCTCCAATTCATGCAGATTTTTATGGGAAATCTTAAACATCATAGAAAATCCATATTCACAGTCCAATCACCAAGTCACCTTGGAGGAAAAGAAGAGGGGGACGTAGCATTATTTGAATTTCAAGGAAAGGAATACTTCAGGAGAGTTAGGCACGCTTCCTCTTTCTTCTACCAACGAGCCCAGAGGTGTCCATGTCCTGAGATAGTCCCAGCTTCTCAGAGCCAAAGAGAAATGAGGGTGATACACAGAGATGGAGTCCCTGGGACCCGGAAGGGTGGGCTGTGTCCAGAGTCAGTAGACTCCAGGAAATCAGCAAGGTTCTGCTCCAAAAAGACCTCAATGACACTTTACTACTGCTGCAGGGAGGAAGGTGGAGCCCATTTTATAGGGGGAGCTATCCAGACACAGCAAAGTTACGCCATTGATACAGGGTCACACAACTACAGAGTGGCAAGGTCAGGGATGTCCCCACACTCCAGCTGGACCACTGGCTTTGGAAAGAGGCAACCCCTTCCCTCTCTCCAAGTCCCTGTTGTCCCACACGTGAAATGAGAAGGCAGGACTGTCCTGAACACTAGATACCTTTTATTAACATTGGTGCCTGTATCATGAAAGCAGTGATTCTCCTGGGAGTGAAACTCACATGTCTGATACCTTGGTCAAGGGGAGGGGGGGAGAACAGAAGAGGGAGGATCAGAGTTCAATTTTCACTCCATTCCTTCACTTACTTATCTACTATGTTTCTAGCATTGTGTTCAGAGGTTAGAACTCAGCGATGACAAAGATACTGGCCTCCTTCTTGAGGGGCTCACAGTCCTTTAGAGAAAACAGACAATTAAGTGTGAAACCAGGCAGGGGCAGTGACTCATGCCTATAATCTCAGTGACTGTGACTTGGGAGGCTGAGGTGGGAGGATCGCTTGAGGCTAGCAGTTTGAGACCATCCTGGACAACAAAGCAAGACCCCTATCTCTACAAAAAAGTGAATAAAAAATCAGCCAAACATGGTGGCACATGCCTGTAGTCCCAGCTACTTGGGAGGCTGAGGCAGGAGTTGGAGGCTGCAGTGAGCCCTAACGGTGCCACTGGACTCCAGCCTGGATGACAGAACTGACATTCTGACTCAAAAAGAAAAGAAAAGAATGATAGAAATGTACACAGGGAGGAGAGAGAGCTCTTACCTCTGCCTGACCTTGAGTAAGTCATTTAAATAATTTTGGTCCTCATCTTTAACATGGAATAGTCACAACTTACACTTCACAGAGTTGTAACTCATGGCTCTTGCGTTAGGAACTCAGTGGGTTTATAATGGATCTGAAGTGGCCTAGGGCTTTCTCCAGGGTCCCTGGATTCATCTAGGCCGTATTGGCCACAGCTTTCTCCACCCATTCACCAGCAGCCCAGCCAGCAGGGAGCCTCCAGGGAGGCCTGTGCCCTCTTCAGGCTGTCTTCCTGCCAACCATTTACTAGTCTTCCCTGATCCGCCCCCACCAAGTTTTCTCTCTAGAGTATACTGGTGCATCTGGCCTTTTCTTTAGGCAACTCAGAGGCAGGACTGGATAAAAGCTGGAGCTCTGCAGTGTCAGGCAGACATTGGCTCAAATCCAGCCTTGCTCCTCAGCGAATGGTAAACCTGGGGAAAGTTGCTTTACTTCTCTGGGCCTCTGTTTCCTCCTCTGTAAAGGAGGGATAATGAGAGTGCTTCTCGGTAGGGGCTGTGTGAGGACCAAATGAGGGGATTGGTCAGCTCCTTAAACCCAAGACCCTCCTGGGGTGGTGTTGCTAGGGGGCGTGGGGGGTCCTTTACTTGCTCAGTTAAAGTCCTGAGACCAGTGAGCGCCAAATGTTGGTAATGCTCCCCCTCCTCCCTCTGTTCCTCCCTTTCTTCCCCTCCTTTCCCTCCCCCCTCATTGTTATTATTAAATGCAAGGTCAAGTACAGCAGGGCTCTTACCCCTGTTCACTTTTGTGCATGCTAAGCTGGGGTCGCCAGGACCATGTTCAGGGTAAGAGGGAACTGCAGGGGCCCGGGAGGCATGCTAAGGCTAAGGTGGGAGTTTAAATCCATACCAGCTGTGTGATGGTGGGCAAATTGCTTGCCCTCTCTGGGCCTAAGCTTCCCCATTGGTAAGATAGGGATACTGATACTTTCTCACAGCCAATGAGATCATCTAAGTTCAGGGTGTAGCATGTCATGGGCACTGCCTTCTCTCCCCTGTCCAGAGACGCAATGCCCGCTATGCAGAACAGGCAGTGGCTGGCAAATGCCTCGACAACCATCACTTGCGCTTCAACGGGAGTCATCTCCCTCGGCCACAGTCTCTGCTGCCTCTCTGCTGTAAACCCACCACCACCCAGGAGGGCCTTGGATCTGTGGGGCTCACCCAGTACCCATGTGCCACCTGGCCTGCTGGTGCAGGCATCTATGGGCTGAGACTGCATCTTTAGATAACAATTTCCAGATACGTCCTTTTCTCTTATGGGTTTCTCATATCAGCCCCACTATGATGACAGAAATAATGGTGACTAACAAATGTTTAGGATCCCACCTGCCGGGTACCGTGCTAAGCCTATCATTGCTGACAGGAGGCAAGGTGGCTTGCAATAAACTTTCTTTCTTTTTCTTTTCTTTTGAAACAAGGTCTTGCTCTGTCACCCAGAATGGAGTGCAGTGGCGCCATCACAGCTCCCTGCAGCCTTGAACTCCCAGGTTCAAGAGATTCTCCCACCTCAGCCTTTTGAGTAGCTGGGACTGCAGGTGTGTGCCACCATACTCAGCTAGTTTTTTAAAATTTTTTTGAAGAGATGGAGTCTCCTTATGTTGCCCAAGCTGGTTTCAAACTCCTGAGATCAAGCAGTCCTCCTGCCTCACTCAGCCTCCCAAAGTGCTGGGATGGCTCTCCGTGCCCCATGTCCACTCCATGAACCACATCCACTTGTGATCCACATCCATGCCATGATCCACATCCTCCTAGTGATCTACATTCTCCCCATGATCCACATCCTCCCTGTGATCCATATCCTTCCTGTGCCCCATGTCCACTCCATGATCCACATCCACTTGTGATCCACATCATCTATCTCATGATCCACATTCACCCCGTGATTCACATCCTCCCTGTGCCCCATGTCCACTCCATGATCCACATCCACTTGTGATCCACATCATCTATCTCATGATCCACATTCACTCCGTGATCCACATCCTCCCTGTGCCCCATGTCCACTCCATGATCCACATCCACATCTATCTCATGATCCACATTCACCCCGTGATTCACATCCTCCCTGTGCCTCATGTCCACTCCATGATCCACATCCACTTGTGATCCACATCTATCTCATGATCCACATTCACCCCGTGATCCACATCCTCCCCATGATCCATATCCTCCCTGTGATCCACATACTCCCTGTGCCCATGTCCACTCCATAATCCACATCCATTTGTGATCCACAACTATCTCATGATCCGCATCCTCCCCATGAGCCACTTCTACCCCATGATCCACGTCCTCCCCATGACCCACGTCCACCCCGTGATCCACGTCCATCCCACGATCCACATTCTCCCCGTGATCCATGTCCACCCTGTGATCCACATCCTCCCTGTGATCCATGTCCTCCCTATGGCCCACGTCCACCCCATGATCCACATTATCCCCGTGATCCACGTCCACCCCATGATCCACGTCCACCCCATGATCCATATCCTCCCCATGACCCACATCCTTCCTGTGACCCACATCTTCCCTGTGATCCACATTCTCCCCCTGCCACTACAGTCCTGGCCTCTGGCAATAGCAGTCCCTGGACTGTGTCCTGTGACTGTCTTCTCTGTCAGACTGTGAGCCCATTGAGGAATGAAGCCAATCTTAGTCATCTATGTGTCCAGGCTATTCCAGGGACCTCAGAGGAATAGCTGGAGCTGGTCAGGCAGGATTAGCTCTGCTGCAGGAAGGAATAAACCCCGAAATCCTGGTGACTAAGCATAAAGTGGGTTCATTTGCTGCTCATGTTAAAGTTGGGTGATGGTCATGCAGTTCACCTCAGTCATGTTGCTTTAAGCATTGCCATCAGAAATGGCTTCCTCCCTTCCAGTGAAGACAAGAGAGAGCTGGAGAAACACATGGGTGATGTTAAGCCAGGCCTAGAAGTGGCATGTATCACTTCCACCCATCCCATTATCCAGAGCCAGCCACTCAGCCCATCCCAGCTGCAAGGGAGGCCGGGAACCACCGAGGAGCATCTGGGCCTTGGGTGAGCACCCGGATGAGAGGTTGTTTTCCACTCGGTTTTACGAAGCACTTCTTAACAATCAGAGTTCGTGATGGGAGAAGAGACTCACAGCTGGCTACCCGATGGAAATTAAGTTGCTTCCCTTCACCTCGGTCGGAGACTTGAGTTCAGACAAAAATCAGCTTCTTGGAAACAAGAGGCCGGGCCCTGGAAACTCCCGTTTAGCCCTGTCAGTCTTGAAGAAGCCTGGTGTTCCCAGCTCTCGGCAGCCTTTGTCCTCTGCGAGCTCCCTTAGCCTGGAGAGGTGACTTCTTTATTCTTGGGAACTGCTATTTATAACTTCCAAAGGACCCTACTCCTTTGCTTCTGTACCGAGGCTCAGAAAATGAGTCTGCCCTCCCCAGCCTCCCTCCCCCAACACCAGGCCTCTCTACCCCCAGAGCAATCCCGTAAATAAAGGATGAAAGGCCCCGTAATTATTACCATTCGAAAACACAGAGACTGTCAAAACCAGGAGGCCAACAAAAGCCTTTACATAAATCACAGCTGATACAATGGCTCTTGGCTGAAGGGGAGAGGGGCTTAGAGTCTCAGTGCCGCTGAAAGAAGGTTTGTGTCTGGGGGAGGAATTGTCAGAGCAGTCCCTGGGGAAGAGACGAGGCCTGATGTCTGAACAGAGGGTGAGCCGTCATCCTGCTGGGGACTACGGAGGCCATGGAAGGGAACGATAGTGAAAATCTGGGGGCGAACTCCAGATGTGACATCTCCATGGGGCGGGACGGTCCAGATATCTGGGGCTGTGCAGGTCACGCTCCGTCAGCAGTCCACAGTCTATATCCTGGGAGGGCACGCTGCCATGCTGTGGTGCCAGGCAAAGGCAGTCCTCACCTAGTGACTTGCGGACATTGAGGGCTCTGGGCTCCAACAGAGGGCTGGTCTGAGTGGGCCGAGTTGCTCCCGGAAGGTGTCCAAAAGGCAAATGTGCCAGGCAGGGAAGGCTGTTTTCTGATAGGCAGAGGGGAGACTGGGACCCTCTGGGTGGAGTGGTGTGGCCGCATCAGCTCACATTCCCTGAGAACGTGTCCACAGAGCTGGAATTCCATGGTGACCCTGTTGAGGAGCCCCATCCCCAAGGAAAGACAGAGAGCTCTTCAGGGAGCAACAAATTCCAAAAAAGTAGGGAAACTGGTAAGAGATTTCATATCTCTGGGCGAAATTATTCCTTTTGAATGAACCATTCAGTGGCACATCAAGAATTCAGTGGCATTTAGCAAATGCTGGTGGTTCTTCTTACGTGCCATGCACTGCTCGACTCCGACTGCCCCTTCCTTTGAAGATGAATAAGATATTGTCCTTAAGATATTTAGAGTCCAGGGAAGGAGACAGACACAGAAACCAGAGCTATAAGGCAGGGGGACTCTTGCAGACAGACAGCTGCCCAGAGGCAGAGCCGCAGAGCGGGGAGAGGCTGTGGTCTGGAGCCGAGCCTCCTGGGGTTGTGTCCCACCCTGCTGCTGCTGGCTTGGTGATCCTGGGAGAGTCATCTACCTCTCTGGACTTCAGTTACATCTGAATATTAATGGGGGTTGTAAGGATTAAAAGAATCAGCGCAATGTCTGCTATCCAGTCACGGCTCTGTGAGTATTAGCCTCGCCTTAAATTGCTCAGATAGTAAGCAAGGGTTTCTAAAGCTTCTGTGTGCTAATCCCAACCTAAAGTGACAGGGATCAATTTAACCTCCTCATTTAAAAGATGAGAAGACAGGCTCAAAGGGGAAACCCAGGATCACACAACCAGAGGGGCAGAGCTCCAGGGCTGGCCCTGCATGGCGTAGCTTCTGTTCCGAGAGGAATGCACCTGGGTTTTTGTGTCTTTGGCACTGGCGACTGGGAGGCTCTGTCCAACGGCAGAGTTCCCAGAGGATCCTTCAGACAGCCTGGTGGTCTCGCTCATGGCAGAGCTCTGAAGCAAGTCTGAGCCGACCTTTTCTTGAAGCTGAGCTCTTCTGCCAGGGTTGCCCTTGGCCGCTGCAGGAATGCACACCTGTAAGCCTGTAATGCCTTCTTCAGACCACAGCAACTGCCCAGGCCCAGGGAGCTGCTGGAAGCCCATGTGGCTCCGGGTCTACTCCCCACCCCTTGAGGATCCACGTGACCCTCGGGTGGATCCACACTCCTGGGGATGGTGCGGTCCCCAGTAATCTCCCTGGGGGTCCAGTTAGCCTCATCCTCCACATTCTACCTCAATGGCGCCTCCTAGGCTATCCGTCCGGGGAGTCTGTGCAAAGGGGCCCCTTTGAACCTACCTGTACTGCTTCATTTACCCCCGGCAGTTACCAGCAAGCCACAGCCTGGCGTTCAGAATTAAAGCAGGACTAAGGCGAGTACATGGTAGCTCCCCCAATCAATGTATCTCTAGATCCCATGAGTGATCTGGGGCAGACAGTGCCCCTTGAGCGGTGTGTTGGGGGGGAGCACGCAGAACAGCAAATCCTTCCCGAGAGCAGGATTGACTGCGGCAGGGGCATCAGAGGAAGCTGGAGGACTCCATGCAGGCCGAGAAGCCAGGCAAAGGGGAAGGAAAGGGCTTGCAGGTGCTCCCAAGGCTCAGACTTTAGAAACAGCTCTACAAGTGGCCACCCAGTTACACTGCAGCGAGTGCCCTCACCCTGCCTGCCAGGAGAGGGCCAGGCTGCAGTGCTGGGAGAGGATCCCTCCATAGAGGAGAAATCCTGGGCTGGCAGCACAGAGTTTTTTCCAACTATGGGTGTGACTCATTAGTGGGTCCTGATGTCAATTTGGTATATTAACCTCTGCATTAAAAATATAGAGGAGTGGCTGGGCACGGTGGCCCACACCTGGAATCCCAGCATTTTGGGAGGCCAAGGCTGGTGGATCACTTGAGGTCAGGAGTTCGAGACTAGCCTGGGCAACAATGGTGAAACCCCATTTCTACTAAAAATGCAAAAATTAGCCTGGTGTGGTGGTGAGGAGTGCCTGCAATCCCAGCTACTAGGGAGGCTGAGGCAGGAGAATCACTTGAACCCAGGAAGCGAAGGTTGCAGTGAGCTGAAATCGCACAATTGCACTCCAGCCTGAGTGATAGAGCAAGACTCTGCCTCAAAAAAAAATTAAAGACATATATAGAGAAATTTACAACAGAACAGAAAATGGAGTGCCTTGCACACTGTAAGGCGCACATCATTTCAGTAAACTTTTGTGTATGTAGATCTATCGTGCGATATTATACAAAATAATTTTTATTGCATGGTTATTAATGTTCAGCAATTCTGCTATGGTATTTCAGTCTCTGAAATAGACTCGGCCCTGTGCTCAGGCAAAACGCGGTTCAAATGGCTGCTCCAGGCCCCTGGCTAAATTGCTCTCTCTTGAACCTCAGCTTCCACATCTGTTAGGTGAGGCCAGCATCACAGACCTGATGGGACCTCTGTGAGGGTCCCAGGAGGTGAAGCGCATGAGGTGGGTTGGTTCACTGAGCAGGCTCACTAAATACTCACTCCCTGGCCCCTTTTCCCATCCAAGCTGCGGTGGGGAGGGAGTGTTTCATCGTAGGGCGGCCCAGGCACCAGTCTCTCTTCTTTCCCATTGATAGGGGTACCACTACCCCCACGGCAGCTCTTGTGAGTACCAGGCTGAGCTGCCAGTTGCTCCATTTGAGGTCCCTGTGCCCCGTCTCCACTGAAGTTAAGGTCCACTCCCCACTTCCACATGGGGGCTGTAGACACTGCGCGGCAGGTGCCCTCCTCCTTCTTCCCCTGGTGCATCGGACAGAACCTGGTACTGAGGCTTTGGGGGCAGGGAGAGGGACAGGGCTGCTACAGACATCTGTCCGTCCGTCTGTCTGTGAAGCTGCACCGGTGATTGGACCACCCTCTGCCCGCCGGTTCTTTCCCCTTCACGCCACCTGACAGCCTTACACAGAAAGCCAGCCTGGCCAGACCTGCCCCCTGAGTTGGTGGCACGGGGAAGATGAGGGAATTAACTTCTGGCCCGCTGACAGTGGCGCAGCCTGCCAAAGCTGCCCGGGTAATTTGGTTCCTTTCCTTTGTTGACTTGGTGCCAGCGCACAAGAGCGGATTAAGCAGGGAAATTCTGCATGGAGAACTCTCCCCCTTGGCGCTCCAATCCCATTGTCTCCTGAGAATGACAGCCGCTGGTGGTGCCAGCGCACACCGCTTCACTGGCACGTCCCCAAACAGATCAGCTTCCCATTCCTGAAAAGGGGGATTTGTTAAAGAACAGGAGTTAAAAGAAAGAAGGAGAGGCAGGAGAGGACAGGCTGCAGAGTAAAAGTTACGCCTGGTTTGTTAATTAAAAGAGCAAGGTCCCCTAATGCTTTGCTTCTCAAATTCACCTCCTCTGGGGGATGATTTCAATTGGGCCCACACTCCCTGCCCTGGGCACTGGGCTCCGTGCTGGTTAGCGAGGTGGAGACGAATGGCCTTTGAGAGAGATGCACTGGGGCTGGGCGCGGTGGCTCACGCATGTAATCCCAGCACTTTGGGAGGCGGAGGTAGGTGGATCACAAGGTCAGGAGTTTGAGACCAGCCTGATCAACATGGTGAAATCCTGTCTCTACTGAAAATACAAAAATTAGCCAGGCACGGTGGCGTGTGCCTGTAATCCCAGCTACTAGAGAGGCTGAGGCAGGAGAATTGCTTGAACCTGGGAGATGGTTGTTGCAGTGAGCTGAGATTGTACCACCGCACTGGGCAACAGAGTGAGACTCCGTCTCAAAAAAAAAAAAAAAAAGAGAGAGACGCATCAGAGTCCTTCTGTTTTCAGAACACGGACGCCTATGCAAAAACCTAGGATAATCATGGGTAGTATTTCTTGAGTGCCAGCTATGCCAGGCGCTGTTCTAAGCATTTGATTCACATACACTGATTTAATGATCCCAATAACCTCATGAGGGCTGTATTACTGTTATTACATCCCTGTTTTAGTGATGGGAAACGTATATAGAAATAGCGGTGAGCTGTCCGTGCTAACAATTGCTCTCTGGAAAAAATTTAAAAAATCAGTTCCGAACATGGCAGCATTTGCCACTTTCTGTGGCGCCCACACTCCTACCACACTGGGGTGCCAGCTCCCCACGGGAGGTCACTGAACACGGAGCTGGGAGGAGTCACAAAGTCCGCGCACAAGCAGGACCCCCGACGCCAAGGGGGGATAAGAGACTTGTCCAAGCTCCTGTAGTTAAGTGGCCGGGCCGAGATTTGTACTCAGGTCACCTGGATCCTGAGCGTCTTCTCTCAGCCGCTCAGCCTCTGATGAGAGAGGAAGGACCCGCGGCGGCAGGGCCTCGTTCTGAAGGCAAGCCCGGCGTGGGCCAGGCGGGCACCCCTGGGCTCCTGCGTCACTGGCAGTCCTCCCCGGGCCCGCCCGCCTCAGGTTCTCCGCCCTTCCCAGCGCTTGAGCCCGATAACTGCTGGTTCAAGAAACCTGGGTGCATCACAACACGCATTTTCTGAGGCAGAACGTAAAAGGTAGAGCCACCTTTGGTATCCCAGGTAAAAAGATTTTGTAGCCACTAATGAGATCTTTCAGTCCTCTCTTTGTACATCATTTTCATTTCATTATCACAGCATGCTTGTGAGAAATACTTTTAAATTCTTCAGCCTAAGAGTAAAAAAAAAAAAAAAAAAAAAAGCCCCTTTGCTGTCAATTTTCCCCCTCTGTGTCCCGCATACTGGCTCATTTGTCTTCTCCACCTCGGCTAGCCTGAGTCCCCTTGCGGGGAATCTTCAGGGGTTCCCGTTACCTATGGATCAAGCCTGCCTTTTTAGTCCAGCATTCAAGACCTGTCAAGCTCTTATGCACCCTGTCCTACGCCTGGGACAGAGAGGCGCTCCACCAAGCGAAGTACGACCATCCCAAACATTCCTATGACTTTCTTCCATTCATTCATTCATACAACCAAGCAGGCATCATTGCGCATTTATTAGACAATAGGTTTTGGAGACAGAAAGGTAGATAAATATGACATAGCCTTTGCTTTCGAGGACGGCATATCCCAGGCAAATCTAACTGGTTGTTCTTGCTGAAACATTTTTCCACCTCTGTGCTTTTGCACACACTACTTTCTCCACCTGGAAGGCCCTCTCTGCTTTTCTGAACATGCACTTTTATTAACTGTCCAAGGTTGCAGTGAGGCTTCCTTCACGAAGCCTCCCCCGGTTCTCTGCCTCACATCACCAAGCTGGAACTGATTGCAGCCTCCAAACTCCCAGAGCAATCCTTTGCCATCTCTTCTGACCCTACTCTTTCTGTGTTTGCCTAAAGCCATTGACTAATGCAATGTTGGTTCTCTGTTTCTAGAACCTGCCCTCCTGGGGCTGCAGGAATTGGTGGATTCACACTTGCATCCCCTCAGGAAGCGGGTGAGCAGGAAGTGACTGTTGGATGCATGATAAAGCAAGGAGACCGCAAAGGTGAGAAAATGCTGTCTCTTTTTCATTGCTAGGTCCCTACTTTTGGCACAAGAGTGTAACTAAGTTCTTTCCAAATGGAAAATGGCCACTTTAGAGCCACGTGGGCTCCTTGCAAATTACATGTTGTGTCTTCTATTCCTCTTTAAATTTTTTTTCACAGGTAGCTTCACTTCTGGGAGCGAATTAATAAATCCAAACACAGACTATTAGAATTTGAAGGGACCTGAAAGACCCATTAGTTTTAGCTCTCAATTTTAGATTTAAGAAAACTGGGTCAAGAGAGGCAAAACAACGTACTCAAATTCCCTGTGAGTGATTGTGATATGTTGTACAATGTGCCATAATAATTGTTTATAATAATTTAGTGATTCATTTAACTCCTCTGCAAGTCAACTCTGTGTCAGCCAAAAGGTGATTCTAAACCATTGAGAGAAAGGTAAAATATATTGGTTATTGATTAGTAGACTAATTTTTTAGAATGCTTTCATTAACAGCAGCAAAAAGGAAAGCAAATAATAGCTCATATAAGGTAAATTTCAGTTATCTGGAAAAGTTACCTATGTGAAGTGTTTCATGTAACAATCCCCGCTCCCCCATAAGACAGGATATATGACAACCTTTTCCTGTTCACAGGGGACAGTCCAGGTTTACTTCTCCTGTCCCATCACAATTATTAACAGTGCATTTTTAGGCCAGGGATGGTGGCTCAAGCCTGTAATCCCAGCACTTTGAGATGCCAAGGTGGGAGGATCACTTGAGGTCGGGAGCTCCAGACCAGCTTGACCAACATGGAGAAAACCCTTCTCTACCCAAACTGCAAACGTAGCCAGGCCTGGTGGCACATGCCTGTAATCCCAGCTACTAGGGAGACTGAGGCAAGAGAATTGCTTGAACCCTGGAGGTGGAGGTTGCAGTAAGCTGAGATCCCGCCATCGCATTCCAGCCTGGGCAACAAGAGCAAAACTCCATCACCAAAAAAAAAGTGTGTTCTTTCACTCTCAGAAGTGTTCTGGCTTGGACCATAAATTATATGGTCATCCTATGTATAAAGCTTGTTCTTTTTTGCTTGTATAGCTGAAATATCACTTTTTAATTAATAGTAGGTTCTAAGCAATGTGTGGCTGATCTGTTGCTGTTGAGAGAGCTCCCAGAAAACCATCAGCGATGCCAGCTGATGCCCTCTTTCCTCTCAGTGTCTTGCTACTGTGAAGATTTTCTATCCACAAATGCTGTGGCACAACTTGCCAAATCCCAGGAAAATAAAGGGCACCTTAGAAGCAGGTTGGTCTGTTTTGCCAAAAATAGAAGCTACAGGCCGTCTTGGGCGTAAGGAGATAGAGGATGTTGATGGCATATCATAGGCCAGATGCAAGTCCTTCTAGGCATTTTTGCATAATAAACCACTTCCAATCTTCCTACATGAACTTGTCCTTAGGTACATTGCTTTAAACTATTAAATGGACCATCAAGTTTTCTACTTGGCAATTGCTAAACTTCCAAAAAATGTGCTTTGCCAATTTTGGATACTCATATTGTTTGAATTCTCTTTTGCTGTCTAACTCCCATTCTTTGGCATAGATGGAGAGAAAGGTGACTTGAAGGGAATGTGTGTGGGAGCAACTCACCACCCAGGCTCTTGAGAAGGCTTGTCAGAGGCCCTAAGTGACATCATGTCACCCAATCTCTATTGTACATCTTTGTGGAAACTGATATGACAGACTAGGTATCCTGGATGGTTAGCAAGATATTAGGATTCAATTTCCACCTGTGTCTTACTCCATGACAGTTGTTTCTTACCTGGACCCCTGTCTTTAATCTGTTCCCTCATAGCTCACCCTCTCCACTGCAACCTGAGACATCATTCTTCAACAGAGACACAAGCAGAATCTTGCTTCCAACACTCCGGGGTTTCACTAGCTATAGATGTAATGTCCAAGCTGAATATCACGAAGCCCTCGATAAGCTGATCCTTGTTTCTCTCTTGCTTCATTTTCCAGTATAAGATTTCATCTCTTGTGTACTTTTGAGTTAAAGTGAAAACAGCTTAGGTGTGGTGGCTCGCGCCTGTAATCCCAGCACTTTGGGAGGCTGAGGTGGGAGGATTGATGGAGGCAAAGAGTTTGAGACCAGCCTGTGTAACATAGTGAGACTCCATCTTTACAAAAAATAATTTTAAAAACTTAGCCAGGCATGGTGGTGCACATCTATAGTCCCAGCTACTTGGGAGGCTGAGATGGGAGGGTCACTTGAGCCTGGGAGGTTGAGGCTACAGTGAGCTGTGATCATGTCACTCCACTCCAGTCTGGGTGACAGAGCAAGACCCTGTTTCAAAACAATAAAATAAAAAATAAGGTGAAAACAAAGTTATGCACCAGAATTAAATGCATTAACTCTCACCATTACCAATAAATGGCATGCGAAAGTGCTTGTAAAATGCTACTTTGGAAGAACACTCAAGGAACCAACTTTTCTATAAGCAGAGGAGCTTCTATCTACCCATCATCTCATCCATCCATCCATTTATTCATCCATTCTTTCATCAGTCCATCTATCCTCCCATTTATCCATCTGTCCATCCATTCATCCATCCTCCCATTTAACCATCCATCCGTTCATCTATGCATCCATCCATCCATCCTTCCACCCACCCACCCATCTACCCATTCTTTCAACAGGCAGTTGCTTGCTTGCTCTGGGCCAGACACTTGAGCTCTGCGGTAGTAATCATTGAGGGAACAATGAAGCCCTTGGCTTCATGAAACTTGGAATCTAGTAGAAGAGTGTTGTATTCCCCATGCATGCTTGCCATTACCTATGACCATGCAGCATCCTTCACCTAGAGTGTCATTATTTATGCTCTCCATCTGGAAAATGCTTCAGAAACATTAATATTTAGTTAAAGCACTTCTTTCTAAGACTATCCACATCTCCCCATCAGCAAGAAAATGAAGTCAGATAACCCATAAGAAGCTTATTTTTGCTTTATTATCCATGGGACTTTA
The DNA here is from genome assembly GCA_004027715.1 of Plecturocebus donacophilus. Lineage (NCBI taxonomy): Eukaryota > Metazoa > Chordata > Mammalia > Primates > Pitheciidae > Plecturocebus > Plecturocebus donacophilus. The sequence goes on along the minus strand of PVKP010003356.1, from coordinate 33,471 downwards.
AACATATCTTTTTCTTTTCTTTTCTTTACCCTCCCTCCCTCCCTCCCTTCCTTCCTCTCTTCCTTCCTTTCTTCCTTTCTTCCTTCTTTCCTTTCTTCTTTCCTTCCTTCCCTTCTTTCTTTTTGAAACAGGGTCTGGCTCTGTTATTTAGGCTGAGTGCAGTGGCATGATTGAGGCTCACTGCAACTTCTGGCTCCCAGGCTTAGCAATTCTCTAATACCAGCCTCTTGAGTAGCTGGTACTACATGCATGTATCATGACACTTGGATAATTTTTGTATTTTTAGTAGAGATGGGGTTTTGCCATGTTTCCCAGGCTGGTCTCAAACTCCTAGGCTCAAGTGATCTGCCTGCCTTGGCTTCCCAAAGTGCTGGGATTACAGGCATGAGCCACCTTGCCCAGCCTTAAACAAATCATTTACTCTCTCAGGGCCTTACCTGCTCAAATCATAAAATGGGAAGAATAATAATTGCTTATCTCATCTCACGGAGTAGTTGTGAGATTCACATAGGCGTTTAAATGCTTTAAACCACTGACATTGACTTTCTGTTGACTTATTTACTCCCTGAATATTTGTTAAGAGCTCTCTGGGGCAACCCCTGTGTTAGTTCTGGAGATTTATATTTAAGTCAACCCTTCCCACAGGGAGCATATGGCCTAGGGCAGGCAAGAGTCATGGAAAAATGACCACGCAGTGAGACATATGATGAAAAAAGCCAGCGTGGGGAGGGTGGCTTCCAACACAAAAATCATGCTATTTAAAATAACCAGAGCACACATTCGCATACACTCGCTATGCTCACTGTCCTGTTCTCATAAGTGCATGCATTCATCCATTTCATTCTCACATTTATGATCTCCCTTTGAAGTAGGAACATTTATGATCCCATTATACAGATGAGAAAAATGTAAGCAAAGGATGGGATGGCTAGTAAGAGGCAGAGGTAATATTTAACCCTCTTAAGCCCTTTATAAACAGGCTCCACTGGTGGGTGAGTGGGCCTCCCATGAGGCCGAGGCAGTGGGCACGGGTGTTGGCATGACCAGAGCAGAAGAAGGTGAGCTCACGGGAGCAGGTCGAATTCCCCAGGGCAGGCAGCCTGGCTGAGGAGTCTGCAGTCCCCAAGGTTACTTAAAACAGGTATCGTGTGATCATCGCAGGCCTTCTGGGAACTTGGATTTACTTCCTTTCTTGTCCTCCTTCTTCCCTCTCCTTTCATTACTGGAGAATGTGTTGCCTGTCTTCTTGGACACTGGCCTTGAACAAAGGTGGCTTCAAAAAATATTTAGAGACTAGAACCAAGTTTTGTTTCATTTTTTAAAACAATTTCTTTTCGCTTTTCCTTTGTTTTTTTTCAGAGATAAAGTTCACTAGTTTTTTTTTTCCCCCAGAGATGAGGTTTGGTATGTTGCCCAGATGATTCTACAGCCTCAGCCTCCAGAGCAGTTGCGATTACAGGCGTGTGCCCCCACCCTGGCTCTAGAATCAGCTTCTGGTTTGCAGAGTGGTTGCATTCCCCGGTTACAGTTGTATGTTATGCGCCTCGCACATTTGCAGAGTATGTGGGAAGAAAGCAGCCATTTGTCAAGATCTTTCCTTACCTGTTGGACTTTGGATATATGATAAAAAGTTACTAAGTGGCTAAGTAATGTCTTTTCTTTTCCCTTTTATCTAAATGATCCTAAAAATATGAGTATTTGGCATCATTCAGTCAACAATTGATTTGATTTGCCCTGAACTGATCTTTGCTAGGTTTCCAAGTTGGTTTAAATCAATAAGCTCTCTCTTTTTTGTTTTTGTCTCTCAAACTGTATTGCTTTGGGGATTTTTCTTTGAAAAGCTTTTATTGACTTTTCCTAAAAGAAGAAGCAATGTGTCAGATTCCAAATGAAACCCCCTTTCCGAGGAGCTGTGAGGTCCCCACAATGAGTCAACAGCAATCAAGATCTTGAAATTGAAAGCATCCACAGAGGTCATTCAGCCCAGCTGTTCCCAGATCTGATGGATCACTGGAATCACGTGGGCTTCAGAGAAAGAACAACAGCATCAGCAACAGCAGCAGCAGAAGCAGAATGAATGAATGAATGAATGAATGAATGAATCAGCATTTCTGGAGGAGAGTTGAGGACTGTATTTATGAAGAATCTCCCCAGATTTCTGTGACAGCATGTCTGGGGACCCCCACAGTCACTGGTCTCCCCAACAGGGCAGCCACCCAGAACGGTGTAGTTTCAGCATCGCACACATCTGAGGAGACACGTGGGGGCTGAATCCACTCCAAGCTCCAAGGGAAAGGCATCATTTTCTTTATGTGGCTCCCCTAATCTGTGCAGTGTGCCTCTAGGGCTGCACCCATACAAGGGGGCACTTTTTCCTAATTTGCACAAAGGTTCCCTATAGGTTAATAGGGGCATTGCTAAGAAACCCAAATGCTGCAATGATTTTTAAGGATCATGCTGACTGGTGGTCACCTCGGACTGCCACTGAGGTCTCACATTTTACTGTGGCAACCAAGTGATTGTTAGTTCTTTCTCTTCCTCCACTTCTCTACCATCTGCAACCATCAATCTTGCTGTAGATGCTGCAGCCCACGACATCCCATCTCTCTTCCCCCAAGACCCTCACCGATTTTGAAAACAACCTCTTCCCACCTGTCCTAGGTTTATTGGTCAGAATAATTTCACTTCTTTCAACCATTTCCTGAATAACCTGGATTTAGTTTTCTTTCCATTTATAAAATTCTCCCATAATGTGTATCATCCACATGGATAGACACTTCATTTGGTCACTCACCCCTTGTTTCGCTCATGAGTGCACGCTGTGCAGCTGGTTCACCATGCGCCGGTTACCAACTTGTCTAGTCTCATGAGACAGAACACCCATGCGTATAACAGCCATGCGTATAACAGCCATGCATATAACCCTCTTTAGGGTTTATTACAGATAGACAACAAGGGACAAGAGAAGCCAAGGACCTGTATAACCCAGTCCTCCAAGACTCAGGGAAGCTGGCTGGGGTGGATAGAGCCTCAACTGCACGTGCCCCATTTGCAGCATTCCATGAGTTTTATACCCTATGGTCTCATGACATGTGGGACTCAAGTACTGACGGAATCTTGATATCTTGTTTCTGGAGACTGGAACAGACTCCTGGCTATTCCTGCCAGCTCCTCTCTGACTCAAGGATGTGGCATTCTCAGCACACCTTCTAATTTTTCTTTTTTAAATAGGGCCTCACTCTGTTGCCCTGGCTGGAGTGCTGTGGTGCAATCATAGCTCACTGCAGCCTCGACCTCCCAGGCACACGCAACCCTCCCACCTCGGCCTCCAGAGTAGCTGAGACTACAGGTATGCATCACCGTGCCTGACTATTTTTTTTTTAAGTTTTTGTAGAGACAGGGTCTCGCTATGTTGCCCAGACTGATTCTCAGTGCATTCTAAAACAGGGGAGAACTGGATTGGTCCAAGACCATCTAGATCATATGCCAAGTATGCGACGGTTGTTCATTACATATTTATTAGTGCTGACTGTGTTTTAGCTTCTTCTCCAGCCTTTGGGGATACAGTGACAAGCAAAATAGAACATGTTTCTTATTTCATGGTTAACGTCAGGCGGTAGGGAAGACAGATAATAGACAAGTAAACCAATAAATAAGAAAGATAATTTTAAACAGTGTTGAGTCAAGCACTTTGCAAGATGCTAACGACATAAGGAGATGAAAAAAGTGGTTTCTGTAAGTTGCTTACAGTCTTGTGGGGAGATTCATTCAAACTCATAGTTTCTACCTGGCTTTGCTCATGTTGAAATCAAGGCTTGTAGGAGACCATTGGAGCCTGGGGCCAAAAGGCCTATGGAAGAGGAGGAGGGCACCCTCTCTGGAATCAGGTCTCCTCAACCCCCTGCTTCTTACCAGCTTCCTCTGTTTCTCCTCAGCTTCTTATTACCACTTAGGATTATTCTAGTTTGTCTTCAGTCACTCTGGCTTACTACATTGTGTTTAAGGTCACGTTGGGGAGACTTGATTTTAGAGTCTGGTTCTTTTTTAGGTGTGGAAGGAGTTTTCCGTGAGATAATAAAGTCCCAGTCGCAATTCCGCTTTCAGTCTGCTGAGCCTTGGAGCCAAAACAGTTTGTGCACTAACTGCTAAGCTGCGCAGAGATGGGAGATATTCAGCTCCTCCAATCTGGTAGGCTTGGCAGGGCAAGCTCTTGGTAACAATGACTTCCTATATACCAGCTACAGTATAAAAACTGTGGCCTGTGTTTTGTCTTGCTCTGTGCCCTCTGGGGCCAATTCCAGCTCCGAGCTCCCTTTGAAGTTTCTGTGCCTGGATTGGCTTCACAGGCTCTGAAGCTAGATGAGAAATGGGCCCATTATTAATGGGGGCAAAGAATTTGCACCCTCTTCATACTGTGTGGGTGGTATTGGGATTCTATGGAGATACCCTAGGGCAGAGTATCAGACTGCTCAGAGCACTGGTGCTGGGCTTGGCACTGGTTCTTTTGGGGACCTGTTGGCACTGGATGCCAGTGGACAGTAATGACTTCCCTGTGTTTAGCTGCTGAGTGATGAGAGGTTACTCTGGACAGATGACGGGCATGGGGGTTCATGCATTAGGAGAGCAGATTCATTCATTGTTTAATTGATTGGTTCGCTTATTCAAACATGTACGAAGTTTCATTCTCTGCCAGGTCTTGTGTTTCTCTGTTTCTCAGGGAACAAAGAGCCACAAGATTTTGGTAGAGAAGATGAGTGTGCAAGGGACTTGGTGCAAAGTAGAGTTATGGGCACCCTGGAAAAAATCTGAGCAGCAGGGGTTGAGGCACAATGAAGGAAGTCATCCATTCTGTCTGGCTAGGGGTGATTAAAAAAGGCTTCATAGAGGAGGTGGTGTTTGAACTGTTTTTTAAAAGTTAACCTCAGGAACAGACCAATGATAGAGGAATGCGGGTGGATTACATTATGATGAGACACATTCTACCCTGTTCACAAAGCCTTAACCACGCTTTTTGGGCAGCTCAATTCTGTACGCAAGGCGTGTGTAATGACCTGGTTCTATTTAGTAAGATAGAGACAGAAGAGTAGCCTTGTCTAATAGCCAAGAAACCTGAGTTTGTGATGAATCCTTACTTCCCCTCCATGGATGTTGGTTTACTCAGCTATAACATGAGAGATGCAGACAACTTCAGCAGTATTTCACCATTTCCTAGGAAGAGCTGAAATGGTTGTGGTAGGGGTAGAGAGCTGAGATCTCTTGCTAGTCCACCCTTTGCTCCCTACGGGGTCCCACCAAAGAAAGCTGGGCTTTGAAGAACATCTTGTCAAGAAACGGCTTCTGAGACCCTTTCCAGCCTGTCACTTGGAGCTTGATCTCAAATTGAGTTCAAGCTCAATTGCTTGCTTGCTTATGAGCCCTTCTTCCTCCCTCATTTCCACATCTGTAGGTTAACAGGTTGGACAATGCAATGTGGAAGCCCTGTCTGTTCCAGCTTTACAGATCAAAGACCTACAGATCCAACCACACTGGCTGTGCAGGGGATTTGGTTATAAGGAAAGAACAGTGATTCTATTTGTCAGGTGCACGCACGCAGAGACCACGCACAGGGCTAAGTGTTTTGCTTACATGACTTCATCCTTCCAGCACAGAAGTCTCTTGAGGCATTATCATGGTCATAGTTTTAAAGATAAGAAAACAAGCCCCAAAAGATTAAAGACCTGGAGAAAATTCTCCAGAATAGTGTGAAAGAACAGGAGAGTGGACGGGGGGGCCTCTGCCTTTCTGTCCAGGGCTGTTTCTGTGAGTTCACATAGTTAATATTGCTGACAGTGTGGCCCTCCTTTCCAGGCTGTCTGGTCAGCACAGTGAGCTGCCATGCAAGTGGAATCCTAGTGCCATGGTGTCCACAGTGTCTGCTGGCCCAGAGCAGCCCTGACTGGACAGTGAGGCCACAGTCAGAAAATGCACTGGCCTTGCGTGAGGGAGTTGCTTGGCTGTATAGATAGAAGGGGGCTGTGAGGTCCCCAGTGGGGGAGTCCTGGGCTTAGAGTCAGAGGAGCCTCCACTCTGTCAAATGTTGCAGGCTGAGATCTGGTGTCGGGGAAACAAGAGGCCAGGGGTCCAGAGAGAACCCCCCTGAAGTTAGTTTTTGGAGCAGTGAATATATTCTACTCTAGATGTTTGAAGAGAGGCAGCTGCAACTTAAACGAGAGAGGATGTGAGGGGAGCTGGCGTGGCCCCCATAAATGCTTGTGTTTATGTGTGTCTCCCCAGGTGAGATGGGAGTGCACGCGGACACATTGTGTGGCCAAGGTGCACAGGTGTCATCAGGAGTGCTCGTGTTGTGGGCTTCTGCATTGGCAAATGTGCTTTAAGGAAGCTGTGGATGTAGGCATGTGTGTCTGTGTGCACGTAAGGGAAACGATGCATCTGTGTGGCATGGGTTTGTGTGGAATGCGAAGGTACCGGGAAAACACGTTTTCAAGACCTGAGTGTGAAAACCAGTCCATTACGAAGCCACATGCTTCATTTTGGAAAGGGGATATAGTTTATTTTTACTCTTAGCACCTTCTTCAGCTCTCAGGTAATAAATCACTCTTACTTTGCCTATCACCATCGGTGCTGCCCCCAGGAACGCTAAGCTGTCTAGAATAGTCTGTTTTGATCATGAGACAGGCCCTTGGTTTGAATAGAGCAAGGTCAGGCTTGGACAAAGAAAATTGTTTTCAACACCCAAAGGACAAGCTCAGAGCAAGCTGAAGAGTATGTGCTAGCAGTACTAGGGACCAAAGGCCAGGCACCCCAGGGCAGGACTGGGCACTCGCAGTGCTGCAGAAGTACTTGGTCGTGAATCCCCATGGACCTTGTGGGAGGAGGGAAACAAGGAGGAGAAGGATCTCAGCAGCTTCTGGTCCTGAAATCTGTGTCTGCTCCTGCCAGTGACTCATGGGGCCTCACCTTCCCTACCATGAATAAGACTTGCTGGACTGACTGCTTTATCCCCACCAGAGTGAGAACTGATGAGGTCATGTCTCTTCCCGGGCTTTGAGCCCCTTTGGGAAAGTTTCTGTAAAACTGTAGGGTGTTATTACCATGGAGGACACCAAAAGGTCACTGGACCAGGGAGGTGAGCACTGTAGTCTACAAGGCCTTACCGGGTGCCTGCCTGCTTTCAGATTCTGTTTCTACTTTGAACCTCTGATGCCTTGGGCAAGTCAGAAGGGCTAAAAGTCCTGCTGTGGGTCCTGGGTCGGGCCAAGCAGAGGAGTGACTCAGTGGAGTTTCTGTCTTGTCTGCCTTAACACAGGGAGCCCCATGTCCTCGGGTGTTCTGAGGTTTGGAGGCCCTGTTCCCTCTAATGGCAGGCAGCGCTGGCGGTATTATGGCTATCTCCTAGCAAGGCAGCCATGGGGACACCAAGGAAACACCTTTCTTCAAACAATGGTGAGCCCATTAAAAGAAGTGAACTAGTGGCAATGAGCTTCTGGTCTATGTTAAAGAACTCCTAGACCTTCATGCTCCTTATCTCATTTGATCTAGGCAGCATTGCATGGGTGGAGATTATTACCTCTGTCCCAGATGTAAAAGCTGTGGCCTGGAGTGGGAATAGCTGCCCATAGGCCTCAACCCAGACAGGCAGCAAGGTCATCCAGAGCCAGCCTCTGAGTCCGGCCCACTCTCGTCTGTGCCCTCTGCCCTGATGCGTCTTCTCCCTGCAGATCCACAGTCCCTGCTCCCTCCACTCCTTCTTCCCCTCCAGCCTTCTCTTCTGTGGCCTATTTGCCATTCCATCCAAATTCACTTTTCCTTCCCTATCACCTATCCAGCCCGAGGGTTCCCAGAAACAGGGGAACTAGCAATGTATGTCAATTTTGCAAGCATCACCAATGTCAAAGAAAGATTTCATCCCTCCCCACTGCGTCCCCTACTGCCTGCAGAGCCCGGCTTCTGAAATGTTTCAGCATCTTCACTGTAGAAAAGTGTCTTTTGTTTTTGTTTTCTTAAATCCCCACATTTTCTATTGTCACAATGAAGAAGACAGTGACTTAGTTCATTCACTGACACCTCCTGGGGTCATAAGGGTAAGAAGGAGAGACTCTTGTCCTCAAGAATTCTGGGGGCTATGGGAAGAAGGAGTGGGTAAAATAGCACCAACTCGGTGCTAACTGTAAGCCAAGCACTGTTCTAAATGCTGTGTGGGTCCCACACTGGTTCATTCACACCTCAGTCCTCATGGGTGAGTGCAGTCACTGCCCTCACCACAGCGCACCCAGTCATTCTGCTCTCCTGCCTTCTGGGAGACATGCCATCCAATATTGTGGGGTGGCACAATATGGGGACACCAGAGGGCAGAGAGGGGGACGTTGGTTTGCCTGCAGGGGCTGGGAGGAGTTTAGAGAGGGTGACCAGGAGCTGAAGCCTGAGACATGGGAAAGCCTCTCCAAGGAAGGGGTAGGGTTGGTGTCAGAGGTGGTTCTGAGGGCCTAGCACCCTGGGCCAGGCACACCACACACGCAGCGGCACCTATATCAGCAAGAGCACAAGAGCAAGGTTGGCAGAGCCTCGTCTGCCTGCCTGAAGGGTTTGGGTGTTTCTTGTTAGGATTGAGATGCTTGATGAGTACAGTCGAGTCATGTTATTTGAGGCATTTATGTTCTATAAAGGCACCAAAAACATTGAATTAGCCAATGCTGAACCATGGCTCCTAGAGGAAACACAGGGTTAGGTTCCTGTGAGCCTCTGGCCACAATGTTTTAGTCAACCTATCAATACAGAATCTTATGTTGTGTGTATTTCTGTTGGAAGACACCTTATTTAATAGATATTGTTGATTCATTCACATCGAACTTATTGCCAACAGCACTGGAACTCATGCCTACACAAAGCTTACCTAACACATGTTTTCTCCATAAGGCATGTCACAGTCTTGCACATAGGAAAATGAGACAGCATTTTAGCACTTTGCTTGGGGGCCATTTTAAATGTGAAATCACCAACAGGGAAAATGTAACACTAAATGAACTGCAAAAGGGATACTTGTTTATAGCATGAGAGCTGAAACAAGAAGGCAGATCATGGCCAGGCTTGGTGGCTTGCACCTGTAATCCCAGCACTTTGGGAGACTGAGGTGGAAGGGTCACTGGAGCCCAAGAGTTTCAGACCAGTCTAGGGAACATAATGGGACCCCCTTCTCTATTAAAAATAAAACTTGAAAAAGGAAAGAAGGCACAACAGGGCCTCTTTTGACCTCAGCTTAGAATGAGGGAGCCAACTGCTACGCTGCTCTGCTCATGTCCACAAATAGCGGGGAAAGAGCTGCAGGTATGAATGTTGTGGTTATAGATGCATTTTAGCAAGGACATGAATTTGCAATGACGGAATCTGCAAGTTGATACCGGTAATGAGAGGAAGGCTGAAATACTCTGCCCTTGGAGCCCCTCCTATTCTCCCACAGAAGCCCCCTTAATCGGTGGATGGGACTTACCTGCTGGCATCCCTCCATATGGGCGTCACTACGCTGTCTTTAGATCTATGTGGAGCTGTGGGGGGCAGCCTGGGAAGGGATTACACTCACCTAAGGGAAGGAGATAATGGAAATGGACTCAATTGATGTGAGCGGCCCAAGACGGCTGCCCAGTGGAAACAAGGTTGAGAACAGAGGCCACACCCTAAGTGTGTCAAGCCTCTTTTCAGTTTATCCTCATGTCTCAGATATTGAGCCAAAATGATGCCTTGTGAATTTCCACTCCCTTTCCACTCCCCAAAGGGGGGTTCCGTAAAATTAACTGGCAAGAAACGAAGGTGGGCACAGATATGTGTCCTAGATTTTGTGGAGCTGTTGTGGTGCGCTCCCTACACAAATGGGCACGAGCATGAGCAGCTCCATTAATGTTCTTGGAGACAGAAGTTATTTACATCCCATAAATATCCATCCCCACAGCAGAGCTGGGGCTACCACTAACGTGTTGCTGCTGTTTTAAATAAACTTTGGATCCCTAGACTTTCCTGACTGCTAAATTTAACCATCCCAACATGTCTTTGTGGAGTCACTTCTTAATGTTCTTGAGGTTTTGGAAATAGTTCAGAGAATCCTTGACCTCAGCCTCTCATACTTAAGTGCATGAGAATAAGTTCTGCTTTGTCCAGCTAGGTCATCTCGCTCCGTAGATAACCACCAATGCATGGGTGGGGATGTGGGAGGTGGAGTAACGGGGTGGGTTTGGAATTGCCTCGCTACTCTTTGTGAGCAGGAGGGTGGTGGGATTCTGGGCCATTTCAAGCACCTTCATCACGAAGTGCGGGCCGAGGGTCTGGGAGGCTGCTCGCAGGTGTGGCTCCCCCAGCTCCCTGGCCCCGTTTCTTCTTCTGCAATGTGAGAGTAGAAACAACACCTGACTTCCTCTCAGCATTGTCTTGAAGGTTGCATACTTGGACAAGGTGTGTGAATGCACCCTGGGAGTTCCAAGGTGCCACACAGTTTGTTTTGCTTATTAAACAGAAGTCTCAGTCACAAGGTCTAGCAAAGCTAAGGTTATCTTTTTTGGGGGTGGGGGGGATCAAAACAAAACAAAACAACTCCAGCATCCTAGCACTCCAGCATCCTAGCTTAGCAAAAGCACTTCTTCAACAAGTGGAACTCTGTACCCTAAAATAGGGCCTTGGGCATCAAGTGTTGTTATCTGCAATTTATTTTAAAATCATGGTAAATGTGATCCTGGATGCATAGATAAGTAATATATATGGCTTCATACATAAATACACACACTCACACTTTATATATACATATGGACTCATAGAAGTGGGCTTCTTTTGGCATACTGGGAACTACCGACATGGGATATATATATTCTACTTATTTCTAAATAGCATTGATTTCGATGCCCAGGGAAATTTCTGAACCGAAGTTTCAAATATGTATGCAGTCCCTGTGAACACACACGGAGTTTTAAGACAAATGTTCCTAAATACACATGGCTTTGAGTGCTCCAAAGAAAAGGCCCATTGTCTCAACTTGGGGCGAGCAGGGAACCCAAAAGCAGGAAGGTCTTGCCCTAGCTTTCCCAGGGACTCGAACTCTGACCTTATGGAAGGTACTTAATTTCTCTGCCTCAAATTCCTCCTCTCCAGCTTGTCCGATTCACAGAGGTGTCCATTCATACAGAGGCTTTCAGCCTCTCCCAGGAGGGAGGCCATGCAGTCATGCCAAGTTTTTGTCTTCTTCTTGTCTTGAACTCTTTGACTGAAATACAGGCATAGGCAATCCATGTCTGCCCTTTAAAGATGCCTGTTATCTGCAGACCTTCAGGGCAGAGAAGCTGGAAGTTGGAAGGACATGCATCAGTCAGGAGAAAACACCCTCCGCCTGGCCTGTTTTCAATAACAGGAGGAGGAGGCTTGGTGCCGAAATGGAGGAATTTCCTCAAACGCCCTCTGCTCCAGAATGATCCCTTTTACAAACCTGGCTAAGAAAACATGGGCAGAGGACTCTGGGAGCCTCATGCCCTTCTGGCCCTCGCCATTTATCCAATTTACACTGATCAGACCCACATTGGCAAATGAAAGCCCCCTCTTTCCTTCTGTTTGTATGAGTTACTCACGGGGGCAATTTGAACGGATTGGATTTCCCCTTGGAAATGCTGGTATTTCCATGATTTGAAAAGTCTGGCTCAATTAGAATAATCTTCAGGCACTTCCTCTCCTTTTATTCAGGTAAATCATGGATAATTTAAAAGCAAAAGAACCTTTCGGACCATTGGGGCTGCCTCTTTCATCTGCTCGCCCTCATAATTGCCCTTCCATTGTGAGACCTCCGTGGTGAGTTCAGGAGACTGATTAAGAGGTGCAGGGTTGGGCTGTGCAGAAGGGAGGGTCGGGGGCCACCACACAGGGCCTCGCCTTCAAAGACACTTCCTCTGCAGCAGGTATGTTAAATACCAAACCTGAGTCGGGTTACGTTCTCAATTGATGCCATATGATCCCAAGTGCTCAAAGGCAGGCCATGATTAGAAAGTTCAAGACTAGGAATGCTTCTGGGGGCAGGGGCAATCGAGTGCCTGCAGATGGGGAGGCAGACGCTAAGGCGAGCTGACAGGGGATGCCAGCACCCCCCAAAACATGTTTGGAACTAGAGAAATTGTTCTTTTACCTTGGCTGCCCACGCTTCAAGCTGGCATGCGATGAAAGCTCCCTTTGCTCCGCTTTCTGCAGAATGCTGTGGGATTGGGTGAATCACATGGAGAAGTTGTTTTGACTTCCAGCTCTAATGAGGCATGTTTGCATATTCTCTTCCCCATGCACCTTGGAGGGGGGAATGCGTTGTTGTGACTACTACTGAGTGTGTGTGTGGGGGGGTGTGGGTCGTCAGGGGAGGTAGGGGTCCAGATGTTCGCAGCTGGGAGAGTGCTCCTGGCAGCTCGGCTAGCCTGCTCATTTTATGAGTGGAGAAACTGAGGCCCAGGGTCACTCTGTCTGTGATGTCCGGGCAGTGCTGGAACTCAGTGTGCCCACTAGCCTTCTTTCAGCACCCCAGCTGCACTGGGGTAGGGGCAGAGATGGAGGCCAGCTGTCTTCAAGCCTCAGACTTATCGTTTGGTTTGAGTTCTCTTTGCCGCTGGCCTGGCCAGCCTGGCCAGCCACAGAGCCAGCCCACAGCCACACCTGGAGACAGAATCTGAGACTCCCGGCTACGTGTTCTGGGTGCATTCACACACGAGAGTCTGGGCACGGAGGGAGCAGGGGTGTGTCAGGGTTCCAGGGCTCCGGGTCCAGCTCCCCTGGGCACTTGCTGAGATGCCACTTTGGAGAGGTCTGTTTCCCATGTCGGGTCTCAGTTTTTCCCGTTACGTTGTGGGAGTGGAGGTGATTATCTCTAAGGAGCTGCAAGTCCTCAAATTCAGTTACATGTAGGGTGTACGCAATTGACCTACAGCTTTAGCCGGAGCCGTCTATGGTGATTCCTCATAAAAACGCTGCAAACCCCTCAGCAAGCCCTCCCTGGGCGATGTGCTGCACAGACATACTGAGACGTGGACACCAGGAGTGAGCAGGAAATGATGGGCAGAGAGCAGAGCCATGCCAGCCTGCTTCAGACGCAGGAGTCCCCAAGGGCAGAACCCTCAGCAGCGGTGATGGCAGGGGAGCTCTTGAGGTGGATGAGCACACGACCAGAGAACGCTACCAATGGAAAACGGAATTCTATAAAAACAAATGCAATAAATATTTATTGGCCGACCTGCCTGAGCTCCTGCAAAGCAGCAATTCCTGTTCATAAAGTGTAAAAAAGCCTCTTTCTAACCCTCGTGCCTCCTCTAGGAAAATGCTTCAAACCAGGGAGATGAGCTTCTCAGAGTCTCTCACTTTCTCTTGATTTGATTTTATAGCTGTGTCACTAGTTACATTGTTTTGTGGTTTCTTATTTACACATCAGCCTCTGCACAGACCCAAAGCAGCTAGAGAGCAGGGACCAGTCTGGTCCTGGAGCCCCTCTCATCTCGTGCGGGTCTGGAACAGACTAAGTAGTTCCTTATACAGTGTTTATTTAACTGAATCCAATTTTACTTCACAGGTAGGTCCAAGGGTGTCCCATTTCACAGTGTTAGAGCCTGTGAGCTTCAAACACAAGTGTCATGAGCTATTTCCTGCGGGATTGTGGACCTGTTTCTTCAGGGCTCTGCCTCCCATAATCAAATGTTCATCATAACAGCTGACCTTCACTGGGCACTTTCTAATTGCTGGGTACTCTCCTAAGCACGTTAGAAACATTACATTATGATTTTCACCACATTTCTATGAGTAGCTATTATTATTATCCCCATTTTACGAACAAAGAAACTGAGGCACAGAGAGGCTAAGTGACTGGTCCAAGGCAACACAGCTAGTGGCAGAGCCAGGATTGAGATCCACGTGGGCAGTCTGGTGTCAGAACATGTGCTTGCTGCCTCTCTGTACCTGGAGCCCCCAGGTGGGACCTGGCACATGGCAGAAGCCGAAAACTGAATGCGCAATCCTGAGTCTTCGTTTATTTCCACGGGCCACGAGGATGTAGGCACCGGTAGAGAAATGTCAGCCTCTTGTGCAGAACCCGTGGAGAGGGCCTTCAGACAGCCTGTTGGGGAGGAGAGGGCCATTTCCCCATCATTCCGGAGTCAGGATACTGGAAAAGTCCATGACATCCCTTTGACACAAACACCCACCAAGGCTCTTGCTGTCTGCAAGCAGGAATATTCAGAGCCCTGGGCCTCCAGAGACAATTCTCAGGGTCAGCCCTGTTTCTGCATGCCCCTAATTAAGTTAGAAGAGAATCCAGGCCCCTGGGTGCTCCTTTCTCCAGGAAGCACTTGAAAAATGCAGGGAGGTAAAGAAGTTCAAGGTTTGGGTATCTGCTGCCCTTGGTTCTGCTCAGGAATTCTTTAGCTGATTACACGGCTCTCATTTCAACAACACCAGCTTTGTGTGCTGAGCTATGGGAAGACTCCTTTCCCTCACTGCCTGCCGCCAAGGAGGGTCACCCTGCCGGGAAAACGCATCTGGAGAAAAGTGTTTCCACCAGATTTTAAAATACTCCAGGGGAAACATTTTCTTGAGGAGTTCTTTTCTTTCTTCTTTTCCCTTTTATCCTTTTACTTACAGGCTAATAATGATTCCAGGGACCCTGCATTCTTACAAATCCCTAGAATGAAACTGGGTTGAAAGCCATTGATTGGGAAAGAACGTGGCATGCCTCCTGTCTGGACCCTCAGCGCTGGTGGCATCCTACTTATGCTCAGTGTGGAGGACATGGGCCTCCCGGAGCCACAGGGTGCTTTGGTTGGAGGCCCCAGGGCCACTGTGGGCTTCTTCTTTCATGCTCCAAAGCTCTGCCCTGGGCTGGGCGGAGGCTACTTGCATTTCTCCAAGCCCTTCATTTTGGGCAGATATTTCTCAAGCACTTAACACTTTTGAGGAGTATATTTAGTCACAAAGACTGCACAAATCCAGTCTGCACAAATAGTTCTCATTTCTCTGCTTATCCTCTGCCCTTTACTCTCTGAAGATCTCTGTACTAACACAGTGAGGGGTCCTGAGATAAATATGTGGCCTCATCCTTGTGTGACACAGTCTGATTGGGGAATCCAAGTTTCAGAAGAAAAGAGACATTCACTTCCGTATCCTAGGCCTGGGATGAGGTCCATGGAGGGCGGATCCGAGATGAATAATGATGCCAGATATTTCTCCCGCATGGACTTTCACATCAGCCACCCTGTGTGACTTGCTTTACCTTATTTAGTCCTCACAAGAGCCTACTTTTTTTTTCTTTTCTTTTTTTTTTTTTGAGATGGAGTTTTGGTGTTGTTGCCTAGGGTGGAGTGCAATGGCGTGATCTTGGCTCACTGCCACCTCTGTCTCCCGGGTTCAAGTGATTCACCTGCCTCAGCTTCCCAAGTAGCTGGGATTACAGGCGTGCACCACTGCACCTGGCTAATTTTGCATTTGTAGTAGAGACAGGAGTTTCTCCATATTGGTCAGGCTGGTCTCGAACTCCCGACCTCAGGTGATCCGTCCTCCTTGGCCTCCCAAAGTGCTGGGATTACAGGTGTGAGCCACCATGCCCAGCCAAAGGCTACTTTTAAAGGAGTGAGGAAATAGAGGCTGAGAGAGGTAACTGTCTTCTAGTCACAGATTGCTAAGGGGTCACACTGGAATGCAAAACTAGGCTCAGTTAGCTTTCTGGCTTGTGCCAACTACACACCAACACTACCAATTCCCCGCTCCCCACCCCCACCCCAGGGTGCTCACCATCACCTTGAGCAGGCCCCATGTGCCAGGCCACAGCAGTACAACATAAAGTGGGGTCATGAGGTCAACATGCAAATTAGGTGCAGGTGACCACCACTGCCATGGCTCAGAAGTAAGAGGCAGCACTGTGGCTTACGAGGCGAATATATCAGTGAAGGAGTTGAAATTTCTCTGTTCCTCGTGGAATATGTCCCTTGTATCTTCATAGCCAAATTCTCTGTGAAGCCAAATCCTTTGAGGCCCATGATGCCCCTTCCAGGAAGCCTTCCCTCACTGCTCCAGTCTTCAGGGATCTCTCCCTCCCCTGGGTATCTGCAGCAGGTAGAGGCAGGGCTGAATCTGATGCAGGCTACAATGGTGCACTTTCAGCCACAGGGGTCTTGCTTTCTCTTTAATATTTCAGCACACACTTCAACATGCACTGATTACACACCTCCAGTGTTGGAAAACTCAGTTCTTCCTAAAGTTTTCTGTATGTATGATCATGTCATCTGCCTATAAAGACAATTATATTTTCTGGGTCTATTGGCCCAGTCACTGACTAAATTGCAGATTCCTCATCAGCGGGTGGAGACTGGGCTCTCATCCTTTCCTTTTCTGAGGTGCAGAAGTCTGTGTCAGGTACAATTTTATAGGGCAAAAAGAGCAATGGGCCTGGGGTGAAACTCTTGTGAACAGGGTGACATACTGGGGCATGTCAGCCATAATTGGCCCAGGAATTGCTAATGAACATACAGTGTGGTGATGGTTCAAGAAGTTTTGCAAAGGAGACAAGAGCCTTGAAGATGAGGAGCATAGTGACCGGCCATCGGAAATTAACAATGACCAGTTGAGAGCAATCGTCAAAGCTGACCCTCTTATAGCAACATGAGAAGTTGCCGAAGAACTCAACATCAACCATTCTATGATCATTTAGAATTTGAAGCAAATTGAAATGGTGAAAAAGCTCAATAAGCGGTGCCTCATGAGCTGAGCAAAAATTTTTAAAAAATCGTTGTTTTGAATTGTCATCTTCTCTTACTTTATGCAACACCGAACCATTTCTCAATCTGATTGTGATGTGCAAGAAAAAGTGGACTTTATGGCTGGGTGTGGTGGCTCACGCCTGTAATCCCAGCACTTTGGGAGGCTGAGGCGGGTGGATCACCTGAGGTCAGGAGTTCGAGATCAGTCTGGCCAACATGGTGAAACCCTGTCTCTACTAAAAATGCAAAAATTAGTTGAGTGTGGTGGTGTGTGCCTGTAATCCCAGCTACTCAGGAGGCTGAGGCAGGAGAATCACTTGAACCACAGAGACAGAGATTGCAGTGAGCCTAGACGGAGCCACTGCACTCCAGCATGGGCCACAGAGCGAGACTCTGTCTAAAAAAAAAGCAGCCTTTATGTAACAACTGGTGACAGCCAGCTCAGTGGCTGGATGGAGAAGAAGCTCCAAAACAGTTCCCAAAGCCAAATTCACACCAAAAAAGTCATGGTCACTGTTTGGTGGTCTGCTGCTGGTCTGATCCACCCCAACTTTCTGACTCCTGGTGAAACCATTACATCTGAGAAGTATGCTAAGCAAATTGATGAGACGCACTGAAAACTACAATGCCTACAGCCGACATTGGTCAACCAAAAGGGCCCAATTCTTCTCCAGACAATGCCTGACCACCTGTGTTACAACCAACACTTCAAAACTTGAATGAATTGGGCTGCGAAGTTTTGCCTCCTCTGCCACATTTACGCGACCTCTCACCAAACTGACCATCACTTCTTCAAGCATCTTGACAACTTTATGCAGGGAAAATGCTTCCACAACCAGCAGGATGCAGAAAAGCTTTCCAAGAGCTTGTTGAATCCCGAAGCGTGGGTTTGATGCTACTAGAATAAGCAAACTTATTTCTCATTGGCAAAAATGTGCTGATTGTCTTGGCTCCTATTTTGATTAATAAAGATGTGTTTGAGCCTAGTTATAATGATTTAAAACTCACAGTCTGAAACTGCAATTACTTCAGACCAACCTGAGCCACTCGAGAAGGCAGGGTGCCACCCCACTCCACCTGGAGGGGCCGGGTGGACATGAGTGTTGGAGACTCATTATTTTTACCACGTTGTGTGTGTCCGTAGATGACTGCAAGAGCACTGGAAGTACTTACAAATACATTTTACTGAGTAGGTGAATTTACAAATACCAAATTTGCAAATCACGAGGATCAACTGTATTTAAGTTTATCGTGAAGGGAATGAACATTGAGAGACCTTGTGGGGGCTGGAGAGACTGAATTTTCTCTTTGAAATAAAAGTCAAGGTCTGAGAAGACGCAGAAAGGGTAGAGGAGGCCTGTGGAAAGCAGCACAGTTGGAAAGTTGCTGAGAAGGCTGGGAGAGGGAGCTGGGAAGCAGAGGAGAGGATTGGCAGGCACAGCTGAAGGACCAGCTGAGCGGGAGGCCTGCCTAGGTCACCCTTCCCTCTAGAGCCGCCTTCTGGCAAGGCTCCGTGAAACTGATTACCTGGGGAAATTCACCAAAAGTTGCAGGGCTGATTTCCATTTAAAGACGCAGAGGCTTCTTTTTCTCTCCTTTCCTTCCTTGAAACCCAGAAGAGAGAATGAAAAACAGAAAAATAAACAAATAAAACTTTATTTTCACCAAGACAAAAAAAAAAAAAAAAAAAAAACAAACAACAAAACAAAACCCAGCTATAACCGCAAACCACAAACTATGAAGTGTACTAGCCAAATACTGTGAAATCTGCACCCAAACGAGGTACAAATCTGACATGCTCATATTTCTTTTCAGACCATCAGCATAGAACACATTTTTCTAGAAGTAATAGTCAGTGATCAGGGTCTTAAGAGTCTTACCCAGTGGTTCCCTGATCAGAGCCACATGGTCTAAGAAAGTGGGCAGACATCTACAGCAGGGAACATATCCCTCTAGAAACTTCAGGACAAGTGAGTCTGAAGAAGGAACCGTAGAGACAGCAAATCCGTTCTCTCTTACCAGTCTCCTAGATGAGGCAGACGCCAGAGGCCAGGAGGTAAAGTTGCACACATTCCTATGTCAACGCCTTGCTAATTCAAAGTGTGATCTGAGGAACCACAGCATTAGCCTTGCCTGGGAGCTTGTTAGAAATGCAGAATTCAGACCACACTTCAGACTTGATGAATCAGAACACACATCTTAGCGAGGTCGCCAGGGGACCTGGAGTATGCATCTTAAACCTCGAGAAGGACTACCCTAAAGGGCATGTAGGTGAGCTGAACCAATCTTTTAAGTTCCAGAGTTGTGGGCAGGTATGGTCTAAAAGTAAAGGAAGTCATAGATCTTGTGAACTGATGGAGAGGTGGCAAATCTAATGCAAACTGCATATTGATTTAGTTCACTTCCGTTGCACAGTCTCAAACTCTTAATCACTATTTGGCCATATTTAAAGACAAAGGACACGAAGAAAAAGCCCAGCATACAACCTGTGCATAAACACTACAAAGAGAAAGAAGGAAAGGGATACCAGAAAAGGCACATGGAGATCACATATGATCTAAGGAAACAAAGTTCAAACAATTCTCTAAAGTTACCAAAACATTATATACAATATTCATTTTATTATTTCCTTAAAAGCTCAAACAAGAAACTCGAGAGCTGAAAGACTAAAAGTCAACACAAGGAAATTAGAAAGAAGCTGGAAGAACTCAAGAAACAGAGAAAAGGTAAAGCTATTTTAGAGATACACGTACACTAGAAATAACAACAAAGAATGGAAGAAAAAGAGCAGCAAGGCAGGGCAGTTCTTCGCAACGGAGAGAACTGGAGTATCTGTGAACTGCTTGAATGACTCCACAGACCGTGCGTCCAGGATGTCATTCACAAAGATCTAACTCCTCACTGGAAGCTTGAGCTAAGACCCAAATAAGCTAGTTCCCAGGTTAGTCACGGAAGGTACTGGAATAATCCACAAACGGATAGACAAATAAAATGTTTGGGTTTGGGGGGCACTTATTACGTACCAGATACTTTTCTTATGTGATTTTTAAAAAACAAGGTACGTGCTTTTAATAAATTAGTGACTTTAAAAACATCGTAAAACAATTCACGGTAAGAGAAAAAGTTGTAATGCAGAGAAAGCAAAATTAAGGAAATTTAAACAACCATCTCCCATCACCTAGCAATGACTACTTTAAAAATTCTTCTCATTATTTCCAAAATTTTATGAAAATAGAGACTAATATTGCTCCCCAAATGCAATTATATTGTATAACCTTTTCTTATCTTATTTTGCTGACAATATGTTATGGCCACTTTTCCCTCTGTCATTAAATTTCCTATCTCATTTTAATGCTATAGAGTATTTTATTACATTGAAGTGCCATGATTTACTTGGTCTACTGTGTCCATGGCCCACAGTTTACTAAGTGCTTGGTAAATATTTGTGGAATGACTTACTTGAATGAATCCTGAATAGTTAGGTTGCATTTCTAAATATTTGCTGTTACAAACAGCACTGCAGCAAACATCCTTTTAGCTCAATCATTAACACATCCGTAATTATTTCCTTAAGATCAATCCTTAAGAGTAGAACTGTTTGGTTAAAGAGTATGAGCATCTCTAGAACTTTCAAGTAGCTCCCAAAAAGGTTATGCCAATTTACGCTTTCACCTACAGTACAGGATAATGTACATTTTCTTTCACTCAAGCCTAATCTTGGTATTTAGAACACTGTTTTTTCTAATTTGATAGGTCAAATATAGAATCTCACTTTGGTATAATTTTTAATATTTTGATACTTAGCAAGGTTGAACATTTTTTCCACATGCTCGTTGATCATTTATATGTCTTTTATGAATTTGTTTTCATGTCTGTTGCTCATTGAAAATTTTTGTTGCTTATTATTTTTATTATTGACTTACAAGTGGTCTCTATATTAAAAATATGAATCCATTATGTACATATAAAGTTGCCAACAATTTTTCTAATTTGGCATTTTCTTTTAATTTTTTTTATAAGTTTTAAAGACTGCACAGTCACCTTCATCTTCCGTTTATGTTTCAATGCTTTTATTTTGTAATTACAAAGTCCTTCTCCACCTCCAAAGTTATAGAACTATTCACTTATGGAGGTACCATCCCTGTTATGCAGGTAAATAAAATAAAGTTTATAGAGTCTAAAGTCAGATAGCTCATGATTTTTATGTTTGACTTCAAAATCCTTTGCTTTTTCCGCTAAATCATGCTGCCTCCTTTATCCAACAATATTTTGAATTGCCCCAGTTAGTTCTATTGGACAATTGGTTTATATAACTGTGGAAGCTGAGAGGTCATATTGCCAGGGATAGATTCCCGATGAGAGTGACTAACAGCTAATCCTAGAAAGTCACACCTAATCTCCTCTACTCATCTCTGGCATGTCAGCACCTCCCCTGTGTTGATCCTGAGTGCTCATAACTCAGTACACTTTCCTGCAAGGGTGTCCTTGGAGGAACATGGCTGGCTCCAGATGGGAGTGAGAAATTTCACCTGCTAGTAAATTACCCTGATAACAGGGAGGCTGCAGAGTGGAAGGATAGCTGTGGTCTTGACCTTCACATGCGCTGCGTAATTCCCACCGGTGCTCCCATGGCCCCTGCCCTTGCAGCTCTCATGCCAACCCACCATGCCAAGCTCTGGGCTTTGGAAAGGAGGAGTCACCAGAGCTAGGGAATAATTTTCCTTCATGCCTTCTTGGATTTGGCTACCTGGAAAGGACATCGAATGGGCAAGCGAGAAAGTGGGGCTGTGCCAGGGGCTTTTTGAAAAAAAATACTTCAAGTCTTCGGTCTTCCCAATCGAATGGCTTCTCAATCATCCACACAAATAATTCTCATGTGATCCCATGGTCTGGAAATGACACCATAAGCTAGTGACATGTGCAACTTTAGAGTGACAATTTTTTCTTCCTCTTCTTTTTATAAACTTCTCTTTGAAAAAAAATCCATAGGCCGGGCGTGGTGGCTCATGCCTGTAATCCTAACACTATGGGAGGCCAAGGTGGGTGGATCACCTGAGGTCAGGAGTTCAAGACCAGCCTGGCCATCATGGTGAAACCCCATCTTTAAAAAAAAAAAAAAAAAAAAAAAAAAAAGAAAAAAAATCCATGATGTCTGTTGTACCTTCAATAATCACTAAATGAATCATAATAGTCTTTCTCTCATTGTGGCTCATTTTCACAATTTACTTTAAAAACTAAAGGGAGGGACTACAGGGTAATTAAATGATAGTCTTTCTGAAAGCCATGTTTCTTGCAATAGAAAATATGACTTGTTTTTTGTTTTTTTCCCTTAAAAAATAAATCACTACGGCACTTATAATAGAGGTTAAGAGAATGAAGTCTGCTTTCTATGCCTGATAAAAGTATAATGTTTTAATATTTATTCAACCTCCTGACTTTTGGAAGAAGGGTGTTTAACGAAGATTCACCATGTAATTCCAGAGTTAATTATCAGCAATTGTGGAGATTTTCTTTCAGTCATAAACCACAGGAAGCTCCCCTATCTCGGCATCCTGGGCCTTGGTTATATGGGGAGAGGAACAAACAGGGCCTAAGCCAGGGGAGTTGATGGACCCCGCAGGTTTGACTAGCAGCACTATAATACATCTTTTACTATCTGTGTAACCTAGTGCCTACCGATCAAGAGACTTGGGCGGCCCAGGGCAACATCATTTATTGCCAGTCAGTACTGAGGCATCTCAATGTTAATAACAGGTGCTGTCAGACTGGGGCACCCTGGCTGCCCTTGGCCTCTCCCACCATGGTGCCCCCAGCTTGCTCAGCAAGGCTACAGATGCTGTTTAGTGTGATCAGGTTCAGGCTACCATTCATGCTCATAGGTTACTGGTTAGGAGATGCAGCAGCACTAATTTGTTTTTGACACCCCCCAGCCCCCAACACCTTTAAAGATTTTTGGGGGGCTGGGTGAGGTGGCTCATATCTGTAATCCCAGCACTTTGGGAGGCCGAGGCAAGTAGATCACCTGAGATCAGGAGTTCAAGACCAGCCTGGCCAACGGAGTGAAACCTCGTCCCTACTAAAAGTACAAAAATTAGCTGGCCGCAGTGGTGGGTGCTTGTAGTCCCAGCCACTCAGGACACTGCGGCAAGAGGATTGCTTGAACATTGCAGGCTGAGGTTGCAGTGAGCCGAGATCACACCACTGCACTCCAGCCTAGGCGACAGAGCAAAATTCCATCTTGAAAAAAAAAAAAATTGTAGTTGCGCAACGAATGTGACTAAAAATAGAGTCAAAGAGAAGGAACAAGTAGAATAGAGTAAAATGCAAATGTCCTGCTTTTCCCGTCCTCTTGCCCTGGGATTGGCGTGGGAGTGGAGTTCTGAGGCCATGGAAGTCCTTGGGGGAGAAGGGGTCCCTCCATTGTTCTATTTGCCTGGAAGAGCCCTGGAGCCTGCCCGACTGACAGCTCCAGTGCCTGTGGCCCAGTGAGTGGGTCTGGGGCAAGAATAGGCTTCCAATAGCTCCCTCCAAATTCATGCCTATTCCTGGGATAACTAGGAATCCCAGGAATGTAGTTGGTTCTGAAATTCTAAAAGGCAGTCAAATAAATATCATGACAATATGGTAAACCTCTGAGTGTCCTTCCTCTCCACTTGCTGCACCTGGCCTTGGAAAGGAGCAGGGCTCTGAAAGTGACAAATGGATCCCAATTTCTGTATTTCCCTGTCCGTAACACCACGTATTTCAATGTCTTCCAGTTGGTTTCCACTCATTAGGGACATGCATATTGTTTTGTTTTTAAGCCGGTGAGTGTGGAAAGTGACAGAGGTGCCAAGCCTCAAGAAAATGCGTGAAAAAGCTGTTCAGAACCAAGGTAACGTTCTGCTGTGATGGAACAAAGAGAAATCAAAGGCTGTGAAATCCCTGGGGATGGGGGCGGGGTGGGGGGTCCCAGATTGCCTTTTCCTCTGCCCCAGTCATAGAGACCGTATTTTTGACATCCAAGCTGCCTCCATGAATAATTCTACTGACTTTTCAGTTAGAATCTTCTCGACTAGACACTCCCAACTCTGGAGCTGACTTTGTACCAGTATCTGGGCAACCCTGGCATGCCAGTCTCTGAAACAGGTACCTTTGCCAACTATATGTTTGGTTCGGATCTTGCATATGGTGTGCACAGCATGCTTGCAACAGGGTCTGTGAAGACTGAGGCTGGATACTCCCGCTCGCTCTGGGCAGAATTTGGTTAGGAGCAGACGTGTTTTTTCTCCAAGATGTCTCAATCAGTGGGGCCTCCACAAACCATTTTTTTTTCTAACACCGTCCTCTCATTGCTTGTGTTTGAAGGATCAGACAAGTGAGTGATCCTTTCATCCCTTCCAGGGAATTTGTGGGGAACTGAACCAGGGCGACAGGATTTGGAACCTGAGAGGGGTTTCTTTTTGTCTGCAGTGGCCTATCACCAGTCAAATCCAGTGTGTAGGTTAATAAGGCTTAAACTTTAAAGGAAGGTTGAACATCTGATTGACAAGCCAGTGAATAAGAGTCCAGGGGGAAGTTCTGTGCTTGGAAAGTTCCCCGTTTCCTGAGATGCAGTTGAATTTTAAAGAGGGGTGGTCAGCAGTGAGACGGAGGCAAACACCTCCAAAAGGTTAACTAGCACCGAAATACCAAATTGCTCTGCTGAATCGCAGTTTCCACTTGGTCCGAAGATTGGCAAATTAATTGCCTCAGTTAATTGCTATTTATTGTTTTTGAATCAAAGAGTGTCTAGAACCCCGTCCTCCAGTCAGAATTATCTGCTGTGAATGCTGAGGCTATTGCTCCGAGGTGGTCAAAATCAGCCTTATGATGGGGCCATGACGTGGAGGTTTAATGAGTGTTCCGTTCCCCACTGGCCAAGTGTGTATCAATTGTGTGTTACCCTGAGAACTGACAAGACCTAAAATAAGATTATTTCTGGTCTTTTCTTTTCTCAGTCCAAAACAATATTTATCTTGCAGCTCGGCATGTTGCAACTTTTGGGATTTGCTTCACAATTCCCTGACAGCAACAAGCATCTGAAGGCTAACCCAGAGACTTTCCATCTAGGCATCCTGCAATCATGTGCATGAAACCCTGATCCTCGGCTTCCCACGATGGTGTCTTTCACAGTGATGTTCACAATCCCCCTCTAGACAGAAGAGAGAATCCATAGCAACATTAAATAGAGCTGGCTGACCTTTTTGGCTAAATAAAAAAAAAATACAAGAAATAAAAGGTCGGATTTTAAAAGGAAAAGAATTAATTTCGGTCTAACCCAATCATTTTTTACTTTTCTGTGAAAATGTCGGTATCTGTTCATACATATGCATACCTTTACAT
The DNA here is from genome assembly GCA_004027715.1 of Plecturocebus donacophilus. Classification (NCBI taxonomy): domain Eukaryota; kingdom Metazoa; phylum Chordata; class Mammalia; order Primates; family Pitheciidae; genus Plecturocebus; species Plecturocebus donacophilus. The sequence continues at coordinate 8,368 of PVKP010003356.1, read as the reverse complement.
AACGCTAATCATGATACATGTGACATTTTGTGTGTTGATTTTTATTTTTAGTATTACACTAGGAATATTTTTAAATTGCTTAAAAATTACTATTTTTGATGGCTTTACAATATCCATATATATGAATGGTCATCTTCTGTTTGGGAAATATTTAAAATATTTGCTACTTTTCCAATGATAGCTAAATTTTACTAAATTGTATCTTTGTTTTTTTTTTTTTTATTGAGATGGAGTCCTGCTCTATCACCCAGGCTGGAGTGCAGTGGTGCAATCTCAGCTCACTGCAACCTCTGCCTCCCGGGTTCAAGCAATTCTTCTGCCTCAGCCTCCAAAGCAGCTGGGATTAACAGGTGCACGCCACCATGCCTGGTTAATTTTTGTATTTTTAGTAGAAACGGGGTTTCATCATGTTGGTCAGGCTGATCTTGAACTCCTGACCTCGTGATCCTCCTGCCTTGGCCTCCCAAAGTGCTGGGATTACAGGCATGAGCCACCACACTCAGCCAATTGTATCTTTAATATACACTTTCAGAAAAGAAAAAATGTCATAAAAGGCATGACTACCTCTGTGACTTTTGCTGCGTGCTATTTCCAGAAAGGTTGAGTCAATTTATAATGTCGACACTAGTATATGTTTACTAGTTCCACCTAACTTTGCTAGCATTGGGGGTTATCAAGTCCTTAAAAATTCTAGTGATTTTTTTGGGAATGAAATTGTATTTCATGGGTATTTGCTTTCTTTGATTATTAGTGAGAAAAACTATTTTTGTCCTTGTGTTTATCAATTATCTATATTTCCTCTTAGGAGAAATATTTGTCTTTACAGACTTTTTTTTAAACATTCTAAATTTTTTAAAGAAGCTTTGAGTCGGCTGTACACAGGGCAATTGGAATAGCCTCTTCTAACCAAGCCTTTGCTACTGTGGTAGTTGTTTTTGAGTCTGTTCACAGAACAAAGCACAAGTCAACCCATGTCTAGGTACATTCAAGAGGCTGATTCAGGGGCCTTGTTTCCTGGGAACTGGAAGAGCAGATTTTCTAAGTAAGCATTTCAAGGCATATAATATTAATACTTAGAGAACGCACTTGGTTGACGTGGCGTTCACAAAGAAGCATGCGGAGGTTGCATGACCTTTACACGTCACAGATGGTTTAGATGTTCATTCGTGAGAAGGCTCTGATTCCTGCAACTCGAAGAAACTTAGAAATCTTCTAGTGACCAGATGTGACCAACAGGTTTCATCTCCAAAGACTGCTTTGCTGGATTGAACAGTTGCCTGGAATTTGGTGTTGAAGAGCACTCTGAGACCAACATCTCAAAGTCAGTGGAAAATAACAGAGAAGTGAATTGGCCATTATTCCCCGAGGCCTCAGCAGGGGAAGCACACATGCGTACTGGTCATTGCCACTTCTGATCTCTCATTTGTAGATGAGAGAGTCATGCTCTCATTTTATAGATGAAAATGGAGGAAAGAAGAGTGCCAGAGTTAGCCCAAGAAGCAGATCTCCTGGCTTTTTCCATACTTCCAGTTCCTCCCTGTATCTTTGTGGTTGCTTCCTGACTCTGAACCTGAGAGGTGTGCAAGGGGCTGTGGTAAGATCACATCAAACCATATTTCAAATCTGTGAGCGGCAATCTTGTGGCTGCCATTTCTATGGAGCTGTAGTCAAATCAGGACGGTGCTCTGGGCTACCTGGTCTTCCTAGAATCCCTCCTGCCTGAGGACAGGGCTGTGCTTGCACCCTGGTGTTTGGAGGTGCAGGGTTTTGTGCTGTCTCTTTGTCTAAACGTACTGCTTTACAGAAACCAAGATGAGATGGAGAAAAACCTCCTAGAGACAGATGAGACTCCTGGCCAAAGATCCAAACCCCGCACGCTTATACTGCCCAGTACTTGGATATTTGGAAACCTCTGTATGCTGGAACATTTTGCTTTCACTTGGATGCCTTAAAGGATAGGCACAGGAATGGGTTAAATGATACCAACCAGTAAAAATAATATATTTTCTAATGAATTAGCTACTAATTGATCAATGATTTAATTCAGTTAATCGATCACAGCTTTTTGAATAATAAATAATACTGTTACTATTTATCACTATATGGAACTTATCATTTGCAAGGTACTTTACACTTGAGATTGCTCTTATATCCCGCAATACCTGCATGATGCATCTTACTGTGCACAATTTACAGAGGTGGAAGCTGGAAATCAGGAAGGATAGTTGAAGCATATGGAACTAGCTCATGACCCAAATTCTACCTTTCTGAAATGTGAAGTTTATTAATTCATGAAATCTCATAAACATTTAATATTAACCATATGCCAAACACTGTGCTAAGCCTGGGAGAAAAAGAGGTAAAAAAGAGATAATCCTTGTCATTAAGAACCTCAAAGTCTAGCAAGAGAGATGCACTGAAAATTTAACAGTGTAGCTGGGCACGGTGTCTAACTCTTGTAATCTCAGCACGTTGGGAGGCTGAGGTGGCTGGATGACCTGAGGTCAGGAGTTCAAGACAAGCCTGGTCAACACGGTGAAGCCCTATCTCTACTAAAAATACAAAAATTAGCTGGGGTCGGTGGTGCATGCCTGTAACCCACCTACTTGGGAGGCTGAGGCAGGAGAATTGCTTGTACCTGGGAGGCAGAGATTGCAGTGAGCCGAGATAGCGTCATTACACTCCAGCCAGGGCGATGAGCAAAACTCCATCTCAAAAAAAAAAAAAAAAAAGAAAGAAAGAATGAAAATTTAACAGTGTGGGAAGAAGTGCAGTTGGTTGATCCTGTCGCTCAGGTACTGAGTGTAGTACCCGATAGGTAGTTTTTCAACCCTTGTCCCTAAACCATACAATATACCCAGGCAACAAACTGAACATGTACTTCCTGAATCTAAAATAAAAGTTGAAATTATTTTTAAAAATTAAGTTGCGAAATAATAAGTAAGTCATGATCCTATTTGGTCTTTTGTTTTGTTTTGAGACCTGACTCACTTTGTTGCCCAGGTTAGAATGAAGCAGCACAATCATGGCTCACTCCAGCCTTGATCTCCTGGGCTTAATTGATCCTCCCACCTCAGCCTCCTGAGTAGCTGAGACTACAGGCACGCACCACCTTGCCCAAATAACTTTTATATATTTTTTGTAGAGATGGGGTTTCATCATGTTGCCCAGGCTAGCCTCAAACTTCTGGGCTCAAACGATCCACTCGCCTTGGCATTACAAGCTGCTGAGATGACAGGTGTGAGCCACCGTGGCTGATCTTGTTTGGTCTTTAACAAAGTGCTGCATCCATGAATTGAACCAACCGTCGACAGAAAATATCAGGAAAAAAAATAAAAATACGATAAAAAATAATACAAATAAAAAATATGACAACTATTTATATAGCATTTACAATGTATTTATAATACGTTTGCAATGTATTAGGAGTTATAAGTAATTTAGAGATGACAAAGTTCATGGGAGGATTGCGTTCGGTTCTTTGCAAATCCATCTTTGGATCTGGGTACTTGCTGGGGTCATAAAATCCATCTCTCAAGGATATGGAGGGACCACGGTATAGCGAAAAATAAGGCACAGGGTGTGGGAAGAGTCAAGGAGGAACCCCTGACCCAGAATGGGCAGTCTAGGATGCTTCCTGTGCAAGGTGACTCTTTCAAAATGAGTTTTTAAGGGTAAAGGGAGAATATTAGGCAGACAGTAAAAGGATGTGAATAATCAGAATTTATAACCCCCAGCCTTATCTCTTGGCTTGAAAGTTTGAAATGAAATCCTGTTATCTGTTTTCCAGTGAGCTGAGAATATGTCTTAAGATTTCAGAAAAAAAACCCTCTGATTATCATTTGCTTTAAAGATTTTAGCCAAGTATGTGAGGAGTAAGTGCTTAACAGAGACCATCAAACCAATGAGCTGAAAACAGGCATTGGAAGAAGCGGATGTTCAGGGGTTAGAGAGTGAAGTTAGGGAATTAATGGCTGTTGAATTAAACAAGATGGAAATAATTTCAGATTGAAACTGAATTACTGCTGTTCAGGCAGAGTTAGGCAGAGCAAGAAGGCTCACTCCTGCAGAAAAGTAACACGTTTGGTCTGATGAGAGGGTTTATCAATCAAATGTATAGAAGGATAATAGATCAGTGTATCATTATTCTCTTTAGGAACCCGATGTATCATATAAATTGATTTTTCAGATAACACAAGTGCAAATATTATCCGTGGTTTAAGATTTTTAATGGAAGTCGTCCTAAGAAGTATTAACACACTCCTGTCCATGCGCCATCCTTTATTAGCCCTGTGACCTTGGGGACATTGTTTGACCTTTCTCTGCCACAGTTTCACTCCCTGGAACTGATAATCATCTCTACCTCTAAGGGTTATTTTGAAAATGAAGTAAGTTAATGTTAATACAAGTAGAACAAAGCCTAGTCTATAGCAAGCAGTTAACACACGTAGATTCTATTCTACAATCATCATTTACACAATAAGCAAGATACTTAAACCAAGTTTACCCTTTTCTAGGGGATTTTACTTTTGGAAGGAAAAAAACGGGAGTCTGTTAACCTTCTTGGGTCTTAATCCGTTCACCTGAACAATGAAAGTTTGGACTTGAGAAACTCAAAGAACCCTCATTAGCCTGGACATGCCCCATGCCACAGCTGCCTGGTCACTGTCACACACGTCGATTATTTCACCGGGCGGCTGCACGCTGTTATGCCTGTGCTGGTGGTGGTGGTGTGTCTATGTGAGTGTGGAGGGTCTTGCCTCTTGCCCTGGCACTAAATGGCTCCAGACTACTATCTCTACAGCTGATGTTTCACCTCCCTCCTTTCTGGATCTTGGCTGGCCTTCTTGTGCTTATTTCACCTCCTTCCTTTCTGGATCTTGGCTGGCCTTCTTGTGCTTATGTTCTTGTGACATTGTAAAATATCTATTTTGTCTTCATCCAGTTTCCTGGCATATAACTCCTAAAATCCTTGGACTCTCCAAAGTGATAGTGTCTTTCTGTATGTTAATAAGTTGATTGGTGGTAGCAGCCCCTAGGTAGCTTCAGGATAGAGGTTGGTTACTGGTAAGACCGAGGCAGGATTAGAGCACTGGGACTTTCAGTCACACCCCCACCTCCAGGGAAGGGAGAGAGACTAAAGGTTCATTGGCCAATGGCCAGTGGTTTAATCAATCTAGACTACATAATTCAGGCCTCCATTAAGAACCCAAAAAGATTGGGTTTTGAGACCTTCCTGATAGCAGATAGGAGGTCTCTTAGAGGTGACGTGTCCAGGGAAGGCATTGAAGCTCCCAGTTCCTTCCTGTACCTCGCCCTATGTGTGTCTTCATCTGTATCTTCCGTAATATCCTTTATATTACACCAGCATATATAAGTAAGTGTTTCCCTGCGTTCTGTGAGCTGCTCTAGCAAATTAATTGAAGCAGAGAAGAGGTGGGAGCCTCAATTATAGCCAGTCAGTCAGAAGCACAGGTCACAAGCTGAGTCTTACAATTGGTGTTGGAAGTGAGGGGTAGTCTTGTGAGGCTGAGCCCTCAACCTGTGAGACCTGATGTTGTCTCTAGGTAAACAATGTCAGGATTGAACTGAATTAGACACCTGCCTGGTGTCTGCTGCACAGTTGATTGATTGGTTGATGGTGGGGAGAAATCTCCACACACTTGGTGTCTGGAGGAGAAATATTCTGTGTTAACTGATGAGTGAAACAATAGAAAAAATACTTTGGTTTTCTGAATATCCTTATAATACTACTCCCTTCTGCATTTTACTTTTGCCCTTTCTGTAAACATCATGTTGCTTTTAACCTCTGGTCCACTATAATTTACTAGAGACTTGAATATTATTGCAAAATCAAATATCCATTACACAAAAGCTTATTTAATGGTGTATGTGTGCATAAATATATATTCAGTGGTATGTTAGAACTATATGCAAGAAAAAGGGAGTTCTGTGGATGAAGGGGTTCTTCAACCCTATTGAAGTATAAGGCACTGAGGATGGATGGTTTGCTGAGAACTGAGGATGAAGATTTAGGAGGACCATAGCAAGCTAAGAGAGCATTCAAAACCTTCTAAGGAAACAGTGACAAATTTGAGACTAGTGATTACAAACAGACTGTCAGAGTTCTTGAATCTTTGTGTCTTCTTCTCATGAGTTATTTTTGCTAGTTATAGTTTGTCCAGTTGGACTTAAATATTTAATTATAATTTTAAATTATTTAAGATTAAAATTTTAAATAATTATTTTTGTTTTAGCTACAGTTGGTTATTTACCATGTGTGAGAAGCCCTGCTCACATGACACCCAATCATTAGAACAGTTCTGTGAGGGAAGCACTCTAAACACTCCTGCCCTCCCGTGTTATACACAAGGAAATTGACTCAGAGTAATCAAGTTACTTGCCTAGTACTTGCAGGAGTTTGAAAGCAAGCCCAGGTACTACTGACAACTAAGGTGATGGTTTTTTTTTTTTTTTTCTTTTAATGCCAGGCAACCTTTAATATTCTCCCAGAAAACAAGGATTCTATGGGTCTTTTGGAGACACTGGAAAACGTGGAGTTGGTGAGATGGCCTGTTCTACAGCCATTCTTGGGGGATAAATGGATATGAACACCAGGGAACAGAGTGGGAAAGAGTAGAGATAGCTCTGAATAAAAGCAGCAAGAGCAAAGGTAAATCCTTAGGGAAGGCCCATTGAGGACTCACCAGCAAGAAGTTTCTAGGGTGCCTGAATATTTGAAAGCCCATGGATTCAGAGGACAGTACCAGCTGCCCATGGGATTACAGATGCAGCAGACTTGCGACCCTTGCCATTGCTGGCCAGGAGTCTGTATGCTCCCTTCCGAGTTGGTGGCCATGCTTGGCATGGGCAGGTTGCCAGGAATTTGGATGCCAATGTTCTAGTCATGACTTTGTTTCGAAAGGCAGAAAGCTGTATGGACACAGGTAAAATAGTAGAATCCAGATTGTGCTGGTCAAGTTAGAAAGCCTAACCTGCATGTGGGCCAGGAGAGTCTGGGAGACCCATACTCCAAACACCTGATGCCAGGAGGAGCCAAGAGGGGCTGCTCAAGCCAAAGACGTCAGAGCTGAAGTTCTTTCCTTTCCCTTCCCTTCCCCGCTCAAGTATTTATTGGGCACCTTCTTTGCACTAGACACTACATTTATGATATGACACAGGATTCCTAACCTTGTGGGTCTTGTAGTCTCTTCAAGGAGGCAGAATTAATTCACAGTTAGTGCCATTAGAGCTATAAAAAATGGGCATTGTGGGATCACCAAGGAGGAAGCTCCAGTCTGTCTTGGGGTGGTACTGAGCTGAGCGTCAAGGCATTAATTGGTTCATCTTAGCAAGAAGCAAATGGGGAGGGGAGAATGTCCAGGCAAAGAGAAGACTGTGGGCCAAAGCACACAGGCAGAAAACATGAAACCTTTCGGAAACTACACAAGTTCATTATAAGAGGTCCAGAGGGGTTAGGTGCCATATCAGTGCGAGAGGTCATGGGTAGGGCCAGATTATAGAGAGAGCTGGACCCTATACTAGAGACCCTATAGACAATGGAGAACAAGTTAAGCAATGGGCTTATGGCATCTGATTGGCTAGAAAGATCACTGGAGCTGCTTGTCTGAAAGTTACATTGGAGGGTGGAAGCCAAGGGAGGGAGAGCGGCTTGTAGGGTGGGAGCATTCTGGTGCGTCTCCTGGTGCGGCATCCTTCTGAGTAGATTCAGGCACCACTTGGAGTAATTACAGAGCCCAGGAAGTGAAAATACGGCCGAAAGTATAAAAATCATTTTGTGGGAGAGAGATCCAAGATGGCTGATTAGCAACAGCTCAGGAATGTAGCTCCCAGTGAAAGTGCAGAGAACGAGTGGACGCCGCACTTTCCAACGAATTTTTGTTGCCCACAGACCAGGAGAGTCCCAGCAGAGAAGCCACATGGGTCGCCAGCGCGACTCTTTTGGCCGGCGCGGCTCTTTTGCCGGCGCCCGGCGCGGCGCTTCCCAGTGCGAAGTATACGGGACGGACGGGCTCGGCTGGTCCCAACCCCACAAGGAAAACAGCAATTGGAAGCGCTGAGGACTGAGAGTTTCATAGCAAGCACAGCGAACTCGGGAAGGTCTGGCTCTGAGGGGAACGGGCGTCCGCCAAAGGATAACTAAGAAACTGAAAAACTTCATCACCGGGCGGAGAGAGATCCAAAATGGCCGCATAGCAGCAGCTCAGGATTGTGGCTCGCGGTGAGTGCGCAGAGAGCGAGTGGATGCCACAGTTGCAGACGAATATTTGATGCCCACGGACTGGGAGATTCCCGGCGAGGGAATCTTTTGGCGACTCTTTTGGCCGGCGCGGCGCTTCTCAGTGCG